>JANHGN010012612.1:0-98260 GCA_024605025.1 Megaceryle maxima
CAACCTCTCTGGGGAGCCTGTTCCAGTGCTCTGTGGCCCTTACAGTAAAGAAGTTCCTCCTCATGTTAAGGTAGAACCTCCTGTGCTCCAGCTTACATCCATTCGCCCTTGTCCTGTCACAGGGCACGAGTAAGAAGAGGCTGTCCCTTTCCTCTTGATACTCAGCCCTCATATATTTATAAGTAGGAAGAAAATCACATAAACAACACGGGCCGCTGCAGATCTTTAAGTAAAATCCCTGGTGTAGTACAGTATAAATACCTGATCACATATAAACTTAATCCATATCTCATGGACATAAATTGCAAGGTCTTTTGTAGCAGACTTTGGAAAAGATCTGAATGTCCAGGAGCACAGAATGAGATGAGTTTGAAAGCAGTGTCAGAATACCTCCATTACATGGAAATCAGCAGGTACCCAGATTTCTGTTTAGCAAAACTGCTTTGACATTTACTGTCTGAAGCCATGGTTTACTGGGGAAGGGGGTGAGGGTTTGTCAAAAAAAATATATATTTTCCCCTTCTAGCTCAAAAAAAAAAAAAAAAGTTTACAGCTGTTACCACTTTGGATTGACACGTTATATTTGTCTGGATCTAATATTTTTCCTACCCTTGCTGCTGATACTGCTGCTGTGCATGAAAGCTGTAATAAATTAGGTAAATCCCAGACTATTCTTAAATAAACACAAGATCTGGGTTATGAACATTTCTTTCTCTGACTTTTGGCATAAAGAAGCAGGATGGTAATCTCCTTTGTTCTTTGTAATACTGAATTGTTTTGAAAGACACCTACCATCTACTTTTTATACTCAAATCACAATTCCACCTTTCCCTCCCACCACAGGACTCTTCCTTTTAAAAGGCTTTTTTCTCATAAAGTACAGGAGGCAAAATTTTCCCAAGGTGTAACCCAATGAAGTGATACTAGTGGTCATACAGAATTTGAAGGCCATTAGATACCCATCTCGAAGTCCTGGCCGGTGTGAAAAGCTATGCAGTCTATGCCTGTGCTGAAATGACAGCCATGATACCTTCCCATCAACAGCCCACACTCTAGCAATTTATTGTGTTTGGATGCAATTGCTGGCAATGACTTAACTGCCAGCATGGACACGACAAATCACTTTGAGCATCATGTCAGCTCTCTGTGATTAAACTGTGGATCTTAGAAGGCCCAGCCTCATGAGATCTGTATATAAAGACAGACAAAGCCAGCCACGGCTGTTGCCAGGGTCACATTCAGGTATGAAATGGATAGGGGCACAGTTCTGCACAGCCACACAACCATTCCTGTGCCCCATGACTTGGAGTGTGATGTCAGGCAAAGGTAATGAGGGGGAACAGACTTGTCTGAGCCTTCTCCTTCAACCTGTGTGTCAAGTTCATGTCTGAATGGCACATAGGGAGATGCCATCTGTTTAGTCTGGGTCAAGGATATATTGCCCTTCGATCAGGGCAATTCTAAGCAAGGAAACAGAGGGAGATGAAGGTTAAAGCCAGAAAGCAGGGACCTAGAAGGAAATGAATTTTCATGCCTGTAGGTCTGCTCCAGGTGAGATCAAATGGGAGTATGAGAAGGAACTGCCAGCTGAAATAAGCATGGAGACAGGGGCTGTCAGGACCCTGCCCTGAGAATGGGAGTGAAGAAGAGTAGGAACCTCCTGCCAAAAGTGGACTAGGGCTATGCCACAAGAAGAAAGATTAACTAATAGCTGAGGAACTGACTGTTAACGGCAACAGCCAGTTCAATTAAATCACTTCCAACACACAGTAACAATATTTATCAGGTGTTTACAAGCTACCCAAAACCATAGTACCTAAATGCTTTCTACAGATGGTGGCAGATCATTACAGTTAGCCCTGTGCTGGTTTGCCCAATGTACTATCCACAGTACATTAGCTACCCCACTGTATAGATGGCTAAAGAAAAGGCAGAGCTGTGTGAAAAATCTAGAAAACACACTCTGAACAGAAGACTGGTTTAAACAAGCCTGGCCTTCCCTGTTGTGTCCACAAACACCTGCTGTGATGGTCTGCTTGTGTCCATGCAGTGTCTTGCAAATCCAGAATAGAATATGTTTTGAAAATGAAAAGAAGCTGTAAATTAATGAAAGCCTAATCAAGGATGGTGAAAGTAGCCAAGAGCAATCTCCCCTCCTCCTCTGCATAGATAAAATGAAGCTCTAAGCAGACAAAGGATAATTCTAACCTTAGTTAAGCTCCATCCTTCAGACAGTCCACAGTTCTTCAGAGGGCATTGGTATGACTGTGATCAAAACCTGCCCAAAGGGTGCTAAAGGTGAAACTAACTTCTGTTCCTTAAATATTGCAAATCTCAAAGAATAGTTCCAGTAACAGCAAAGTCATGGTCTCAGGTACAGGGTGCAGGATTGCCCAGACTCCTGTATCAAAGCTACACTTAGCTGTAGCTCTAACACTGTGTATTAAGCTAAATGGATCTGTTGCACAAATATTTCACAGAATTTGCCCAAGGTCTTTTTTTGCCCCTTCAACTAAAAATAACAAACCTCACACACTCCTCTTGATTTAATTTTCATTGCATATAATATGAGCTTTTATACTAAGGTCTACAAAAGACAGAGGCTACAGCCTTTGCATCATATGAGTAGAAGGTCTGTGACTTGCTGAGCTATCATCTGGTGACTGAAGGTGTAAGACAGACCAGATGTCTACCAGGTTTACTTGAAAATGCTACTGTCTGAAGGGCGTGCAGAGCTGCCTGTTATCAAATGCACAGGGGAAGGTGCCACCTTCTCAGCCCTGCCAGTGAAATTGCTTCTGTGATCATTCCCTAACCTGCAGCAGTTGAAACAAAGCAGATTAGAGCTGAGTGGGATCATTTTGATGGGCATTGCTTTGGCAAACTGCTCACACTAACATCTGTGCAGCATTGCTGGCTACAAAGGGTAGGCAACCTCTTCCACTGCTCCAGCTGGATCCAGAAAGGGACATGCACTCTGAATCAGACTAGGACTAATCATCTTATTTCTAAAAAGAAGCAGAAGCTTCCTTTTGGCATAATCCCTTCATCTTTCTAGCTACTTTTATGACTCCCAGGACATGCTGCTGCCAGTTTTCAGAGGGATGGTGAAGCACTCCTGCAAGGAAGGGGGAGGCTTGCAGGAGAGACCTTCAGCTTGCCTGCCACAGTGCTGAAAGGTATAGAAGCTACACGGGTCTTTCCCTGCAGTCTAGAGGATCAATTCCTTTGCTTAAGCACAATCATATAGAGCAATGGGATGAGAGCCATATGACCCCAAGCTACCACTTTAGAAGGGCACAGGTGTTCTATTGGTCTTTGGTAATCCATAGCTGTCTCAGAAACCCTAGAGCATCTTTACTGGGAAGCAACAGCTAAATTTACACAACTGAACTAAGATATTAGCTCAGCAATTCAGATTTTTTTTTTTTTTCTGACAATGGTTATGGCAAGCATCAGCCAGAGGCAAGAGTTGCCAGGACATGTTCAACAAATACATTTGAAAATATTATGCAAAACAATGCGGACACCTGAGGAATGTGGGCCTGCATCTGAGAGGCCAAATGATGCAGATAGACACATACTGGGATTTTCAAAAACATTTATCAGACAGCTTGCAGGATCCTAACTTGTGCTGAAGCCTGTGCCAAGGTAATTTCAAGCATTGTGTTAGACACCTTTGGTGGCTTTCAAAACTCCAGCTCCTCACACTGTTGAGCAACCCAAAGCTCCAAGCAGGAGCATAGTTTACAACCTCCTAGATGGATGTACGGTACAAATGCTGTTAGGCACAAGAGATAAGAGCACACAACTACATCCTCTGAAGCTAATGCCACACAACACTCTGCTAAAGGTCAAGGAACACATGCAGCTAGGGAAGTTGAGCAAGGATGGAGCCACAGGTTCACTACCAATACTATGCAATCAGCTCTGATGATTGCTTTCTGCTAATGCAATGAAAAAAAAATATTTCAACTCTTACCCCAGCATTTAACTTTTTTTTCCTAGTAGCAGGACCTGAAGTTTAAATCCAATGCCCAAGAAAGAAAAATCATCATTAAATTCACTCCTCCTTACCACCCAGATTACTCATTCCCTCTCCCAAAGCACAATCATCTATGTACGTCCTCTTTATACTGAAAATTCTCATACCCAGTCAGAGGTGGGGAAGGAGGAGGCCAATGCTACGTGAATGGATCTGACCAATTGCCTTTCTCCACAGCAATACCAAATAACAAATACACTTAGGAAATCCAGTTAATGGGAAATCCACAGGTTGCAACTTGTTCATAAGCAGCAGTCACTGAACACATTAGCAAATACACATGTAAAATTAAAGTTTGTTCAACTTAAAGCTCCACTGATTAGACAGGCAGCTGTTAAGTTTGTTTGTCTCTCCCAAATTAGTCAAACTAGGATAGATAGACAAGCAGATAGGCTGACAGACAAACAGGTAGATAGAATTGTTCCTGCAAACCCAAAGGTTGCATTTTCAGGGAGGCAGTGTGGATGAAATCAATAAACCAATTTCTGGAGCTGGAGTGCTGCTAGTAATTAGAAAAAGGCCTCTGCAGCCACCCCATGCTCAGCTGTGAGATCTTCCTTCATGGGTTTCAATGAGAGTGAAATTGAGTGACTTCAATAATTTCATGCCGGGTTATGGGGGGGAGGTGAGGAAGGGTGAGTTCCCAACCATCTAATAGGTCTCTAACAGCTCAATAATTGGCCCATCCCGTGGGTGATTAAGGATGAAAATAACTAATTTCCGCTCATCTTACAGACTAATCAGATCACCTCACCCTTATCATTTTCTCTTCTATTTAAAGAGACAGTCTCTTTCTTTCTGGCATCAAAGGTTGGTAGGATGCAATCATTTAAGTTAGTAAAGAAGCTAGTTCAGGCCAGGCTGAAGTTAGTACATTTCAGATACCAGCTCTTCAATTGGTTGCTCTGTAATAAACTTTTTACTTCTGGTTTCTTCTGCAGTGCTCCAGCCTTCTCCCATGCATCATATGAATTCTGCTCCGTGAACGGAGTACTGAACGCTGGAAAAGAGGAGGGGTTGGCTCAGACCTGAACATAAATCTGGATGCTGCAATGCTTGGGCATCCTCCCCAGCTTTGACTCTTCCTAGCCATGCCTTCAAGAGCACACATGGCAGGCAATCCCGTGTCAGAAAGGCAATGTTTCAGCACTATTGCTGGCCCAAACTCCCCTATAGAGTAGGTTAGATACAAGGCATGCATCCTGAGCAGCTCCACAGAGGTTTTTTGACCACCAGGAGCAGGCAAGAGGCTACAAAGATGAGATGGGGGCTGGACAAATCTCACTTGGACCGGGTATCTGATATTAGTCCTTGCATTGGAGCCTTGTGTACCAACTCCAGGTGTGTTCTTACATTGGTCAGTGCAACACTAAGCATTTTGTCCCAGTTCAGGTAGTCTGTGTCTAGATTAATGGTTGCACCTTTACAGAACCCGTGCTCTTAGAGTCATTCACAGATGTGGGTGCCTCATGTCCCACTTGTATACATAGGTCTAAATAAGTGTGCTGGTTTATGTGGGCACTAAGTATCTCCTGGTTCAGTACTAAACAGCTTACTGGCAAGAAAAGCACAAGCAATGGGAAGACTGGTCTGATCAGCACAAAAGAAACGGTTTTCCTTGTTTAACCACAGTGTCAAAAGAGTAGTGAAGTCCTTCATTAGAAAGATTTGGACCTGCTTTAACAGAGACCTTCATGGCTCCTAGGAAGAACTTGCAGAGGCCTCGGAGAAGCACAGGTAAATCCCTCAAGCACAGTCCCTCTCATCATGTGAGAAGCCTGCTATACACTGCTTTAAACCACAAAATTAATTGTCCGGGCTTTTCTGCAGGGTACCTCGGAAAAGTCCAATCTCAGGAGAATACAGCATGAGGTAACCCATGCCATTATCAAAGGAAAAAAAAAAAAAACCAAACAGATCTTTCCTGAGAGAAAGAGAAAGCTTGATAGAAGGAAAACTTATCTGGTAGAACCCCCTTCTAGCATCCTTGCCATTCTTGGTGTGAAGCACGCTCTTCTTAAAGCCTGCAAAGAGCAGAATATGGTTCATACAAAAAAAAAACCTCAAGCACAGCTTTCTTATTTCCATGAGACTCCGTCAGGAGAACAAAGATGAAGATGGTAGAATTGAGACTGAGGTCTCAGTGGTGGCCTCAGCACTGCTCATTCTTTGCATTGAGCAATTAAGCAGTCTTCACAGATGGAGAACTCCAGCCCTGGAGTCGAATCAGGTCAGCTCACTGGCATAATCCTTATTATTTGCAAAGAATGCTAGTGTCAAGTCCTATCTTCCTGAATGTAGCAGGAACCATAATGAACAGCAGTTTTCTCCCTCATTATTTTCAAGATTTCTTTTCCAGTTAGTTCTGTGTCCAACACATCCTGTCTACCTGCTTGCTTTCAGTGCCACATTCACAACTGCTTTCTTCCCTTCATTTTACTCCTGGATTTGCTTCTATTACCCTAGAAACCTCTTGGCCCTCATAACTTTTACCTCATGCCGTAAGCAGTAGTCTTTTTTTCACCTCCAGAAAGAACAGCTGCATTTTGCCTGGAAGGCAAGATCCAAGTGCACAGCCATCAACTTTCATCACATCTCTGCCAAGAAGGATGTCACTCTTATGGCTTCTCTATGGGACTTCTTTCAGACAGATCCTTCATTGCTTCTGCTATGGAACTACAAGGTCACCCCCTCCCCAGCAGCAAGACATCGATGCAAATATAGCACTACACACACGTTCACAAGAGATGAACAAGGCTTATAGGTGCGACAAGCCAAAACTTCCCACCATTCATAGTGCTCCCATGAAAAAGACTCCTTTGTGAAGGACATAACAATCCCATAGCAGAAACACCTGCTATTATTACTTATCACCACAGCTTTCCTATTTCTCACCAAGTGTACCCAGTCTCCAGGCACCATATGCAGCCCAGGCAGGCTGCTGGCTCGTTCCAAGTGTGCTGCTCTGCAATGTTAGAATTTTCAATCAGGAGCAGACCTGGTAGCTAATGGCAAGAAAGCCCATGCAAGGACATCTTCCAGTGTCTTGAATTTCAGTCTGGGTTCCCATGTGTTTACTAACACCTTCAGACAGCTCATCAACAAAGATGATGGAACACCAGTCATTTGCAAGGCAGGGACTGAAGGTGGGATTTAGCTTTACCAAGGCTTTGGTGCCCATTACAGTATGCAAGGACATTTGTGGGTGACCTTAGGGCAGTTGTTTCAGGGAACCATAACTACAGGGCTGTGGAGCTGTCATAATCTGAATGAGGGATAAAAATATGAGCGAGATTTTAAGTTTCTCATCTGAAACGTGTGGCAAAAGTACACCTCAAAACTACAGCTCTGAGAGATGTGAACCCTTCTGCTCCTTTCAAGGGCATCCATGTCTCTCTGGCAGTAGAAAGGCCACTCTCATTAACTGTTTCACTGCTGGTTGATAAAAGGAGGAAGCAAAAGCACCATACTGAGAACTACAGCCGGGATTACATTTTGGCACCTCAGCATAGCATTTGTGGCTGACAGGTGAAACTTGGGAAACACAGACATTTTCATTCCTTTTGGTCTTACCCTGCCTACAACATTCATGTGAATTTGAAAAGTGACCATAAGTGTCCCCTGACTTAATCAAAGTGTTAATTCGCTATGAAAAAAACAAGGCAAATCAAGCAGATTATTAATAACAAATATTTTACTCAATAAAGTTTGAGTATTCTTTTCTGTCCCAGCTTGTGGAATATTCCTGTGTAAATGACAATTTCCTTGCATCTTTGTTGTCAGAAACTATATGAGAAACACCCATATTATATCAACATTTTGAGGGTGGAATGACCCCAAATAATCAGTTTTCAAGGTGCATTGCTTAGTTGCAACTGGCCACACTTGTCCCTTGGTAGCTTCCTATTTATCTATTGGGTGAGCTGATGAGCATTTCCAGTGTGAAAACCTACTCACAGGGTTTTCAGCTATATTCTCTTAATTGCAAGGTCTTTCTACAGGTGCCCAGGTTAAATGAGTCAGCAATTCCCTTCTTTGTATCAGTAATACCTAACAGCCTTTTTGTTCCCAGACAAGACAGTGGGAAGAGAAGGGTCGGAAGGACAGGAAGGAAACAACATACCAAATAAAACCATTTTGTACACCAGAGAAAAAATGTATACATATGTCTTAATATACCTCCAGGTTTCCTTGCAAGTATCTCACACAGCTCCAGTCCTTCATTCAGTACAGATTTGAGTATGCATTTAGAATTACTTCTAATGCCTAGAAAGCTATTTTCAGCTTTTCCAGAAAGTCCTGCTGTAACAGACTTCAGTGTATGCATAGAGACATAGGCTTATGTATATGGCTGAATAAAGTGCTGGACTGAGATCTTCATTATTAATGTATGCATGTGTACGCACACACACAGGGCACACATGGCTCTGTCTTGCCTGTTTGCTACACTTTCCCTTGAGAGTCATCCCTGCAGCTGGGCTTGCATCCCTTCTCCAGCACAATGCACCACATTCACTCACAGAATTGATCTGCCCTGAAAACCACTTCTCTCACATTTCTAAATCTCTTGGCGTAAAACCTGTTATTCTCTTGACATTAGGCCATTCAATACCTGTCACTTCCGTCCCTTGGAAAAAAATTGACTTCTAAGTGACATTATATGATAAGCAGTTATATACTGAGACTTCTAACCAGATGGAGCCCTTCCATCACTGGAGACAACACAGAGTATGTGGGATAAATGCTCACCATCACATAGTCCCTCTACTCTCTGCCTTGCAGAAGGAGCTGCTCCTTGCCTTACAAACATCTGATGTTTGAACCTGCTCCACAGCTCTGAGGAACAGACTCTCTACATGAACATCTGCAAAAGTTCCAGTGCTGGAAAGCCTGGTGCTCTTTAGGGCATATTCACAGCAATATTCAAACCTTTTTACTTTATCAATCTTTTATTTTATCTATCTTATTTTATCAGTTTATACCTCATCTTTCACACATTATCATTGGACATAAATCTGGCCCAACAGCTTTTGGAACTGGAGCAAGACCCCACAGACTGTTCCAAGCCTGGAAATGCATCCATGGTGTATCTCACCCTGAGGAAACCCTCACTTCTTTCCAGACAAGGAGGATGTAGGCCATTCAACACAATAGGAAAACACACATGACTCCAGACTGCAAAACTGTGATACTCATGAGTTTGGACTGAAAGTAAAGCAGTTAATACTTCACTGAAAATGAACAGCAAACTGTGGAGGGAGACAACAGGGCATGCACAAGACAGTAGGCCTCAATATTTAGTTTTCTGGTTAGTAGGTCCAAGGAGCCCCAGGATATCACTCATGCTTTGCAACTGGTTGTAGGCATTTCTAACAGCCCAATGCCATACCCTGCTGTGCCAGTACAGAGTACTTTGGTTAGGACTCAACTTGGTCACCCCAAAACTCCCTTACTCTCTTGTGTTTTCATGGGATTTGCAGGACCCTTCAGAAGTCAATATTAATTAATATTATTATTAGTGTAACAATATTCAAAATAGGCAAAAGGAACCCACACTTCCAGCATCTTAAAGTAGAGTTTTCTGGGCTGTAAAAACAGCCTGCTCAGCCAGCCATTTGTCATGGAGCTTAGTTCTGCCATAAAATGCTAATCAGCCTGAACAGTCACGTCCCCCCTGCACCATATCTTTTTATGAGCACATTAACATGGTCGTTAGGAAGAAGGGACTCATATGGACACAAACACGTACCACAATCATTTATTTCCCCCCTCAAACTTCATCCTTAGTGAGTCTAATTCATTTGCAGGAAGCAGTTTTCCTTCCTCTCCATTGAGGTAGTTTCTGGTTTCCAGAAACCCAGACATGCCCAGACCACCAAGCTGTTGTGTCACTATACTGCATCACTTGTCCCCTGTGAAAGATGTCCTGGGAGCAGGTAGAGCCATCCCCTCCATAAAAGAGAACACACATGCTCTCTGAGATATTCACAAGGAGTCATGCCATGTGGATCACTAGATGTGGTTATCTTTTGTTTGGAGTAAGGAATTGGAAAAAAAAAAAAAATCATAAAAGTCACCTTTTTTCCTTCAGATGTGAAAAAGGATTCCTCTTTATATGATATAAAGATAGAGCTGGGAATAAAGTTTGGTAATTCAGATAGAGAGATACAGGTCACTGCCACTCAAGCTGAGAGAGCACTAAAGTCATTTTAGGAGTAGATAGCCAATCTCTAGAGGGCACCTTCATCTACAGAAGCTGTATGATGCAAAGCAAAGCAGAGGAAATAACTCAGAGAAAAGACCACAACGATCTTTGTCTTGTGGGTGTAACCCCCCGACTAGCCAGAGGGATGATGACCCCCACATCTGTGATCATGGCATCCAGAACAAAAGCACTGCAAATAGACCCATGGTGTCACTGCATGCTGGTTGCTTAGTCCTCTTCTTAGCAGTGTTATCTGCATTCACTTGGGCGAAAGAAGAATAAGGCAGTAGTAGCTTTACTGCAAATGATTTCTTTTTTCCTAACTCTTTCATTTTCCCCCATCAGTGAATTGTCCCCTCCTTCCATCTCCTATTCACTGTCTATCTCACTGTATGCAAACCACAATCCCCCTTTTCTTCTTTGTGCTTTATTTTCCTGAACACTCATTAACTACTCACAAAGGACCGTGCCTGGCGGATCGGAGCTGCAATTATCTCCTGGTTCTGACCCGTGTTCAGCGGTCAGAGATTAGCATCAGCAATAATAATGGAGTGCGAGATGCAGGCAGCCGCATGCTGGGGATTTGACAAGTATCCAGACTGCGAGAGCCAGCGTGAGGGGAAGGGAATCCACACAGGGAACTCTGTCCTCAAGAAGGTGCATGTGGGTGTTGTGGTTTTGTCAGAGGGAAATTCCAACACATCGATTAGGACTGTTAAGGCAGGATGATCAACTTGTCCTCCAGTATTCCACCTGTAAATCCTGTCTCTACTCCCACTCATTCTGGTGTGCCTATGGACCCAAAGCAATCAGGAGATCCTTCCTGCTGCAGTTACCCTCCTGACTTCAAATACAGTTTCATTTGCAAACTCACCAGGAAAACAGATCACCAATTAATGCATATTAGTGAGGAAATATCTCCTAAGCTGTTAAAATAAACAGTCCTGCCTTTTCCCACTCCCAGTAAAGGACAGAGAAAATATTAGCCTGGTTTTACTGACTTCTGGAGTGCCTTCTCACTGAGGGGTCCTGTCTTCTAGAAAACAGGGAAAGAATTCTCATCAGAGTAAACTTTTTCAAGAGAAGACTTCATAATCATCTTGCTTTTGGCTAGCTTAGAAATAACACAAGAATATACCTTATCAGAGCATATTAATGCTCCCTGAGACTGTTATCTGCTGACAGATAGAAGTGCTGGCTGTCTAGAAATACAGTGATAATGAAATAATTTAAAAAAAAGTTAATTGAAACTTTCTGAACCCCAAAAACTGTCCAGTTTCAGACTTGGAGGAAATTCAGGTTTGATTTTTCTTGTAGCTGATTAACTCTGTCCAAAAAAATATCCTTAACTATATTCTACTCTTATAAGACATCTGAAAAATGACACAAAGAAAATTATCTAAAACAACTGCATGAGTTATTAAATGTTTGCAATTCAAGTGGCTTCACACTCACTTTTGCACACTGCTTTAAGCATCAGATTTTATTTAAATTTTTTTTTTTTTTACTGGCACAAGAACTTTTAGCAAACAACTGTAAATTTCTGTAGGCAACAATTTACACCAGCACCTCCTATGTGCTTGGTGCCCCTAAGTAAGAAGCAATATTGGGAGTTAGACAACCAATCACAACTGCAGATTGAGTGAAGATGGAAAGAGCTATGCAGTAGAAGGGAAAAAAAACAATCCAGGAGGCAAAGTAGCAGCATTGCACTTTTGAAAGCACAGAATATGAGTTGAACAATGCTTGTGATCACTTCCAATCCACTAGTTTCAAAGGCAAAAGGTTTAGCATCAGTATCTACAGTTTTTACGTGGAGGACACATATTCCAGGCCAACCACAGATAAATTTGATTATATAAGCCTTTTTTAGTTACTGTAGTTAAATCATTAGTTGATCTTTTATTGTCCCTTAGAAATCGATGAGGAAATTGTCACCTCTGCTCTCACCCTTGCTGTTCAGAAAAGCACAGGATTTTGTCACTGAATGGACCAGGGAGGTAACCCTAGTCCTTCACATATATGCAATCTTCTAGCTATATAGTCCAAGGCATGCTGCTACTGCTGAAAGTCTGCACTCCCCCACATTAGTTATTCCCATTTGATATGTGAACAGAGGATGCTGCTTTGCAGGGCTGTCGATCCAGCATGAAATTCACTTTGGAAAACTGTATATCTGCATAAGAGAGGGGAGAAGATGGGGAGAATAACTCTCCTGATACTTCTGTTCATTATTTAAAGCAACAGTTATTTTCTCTCACACTTTTGCTTTCAAATTTGATATCCAAGAGACAAGATTTCTTCTGCTAGGCTCCACTGGGGGAAACAGACAAGTGCAATCAGAGAGTTTCAGGGAATGCTTCGTTCCAGCATTTCAGGCAGAAGGAAGGTCCAGAGGAGATGGAACAAGCAGTAGTGTAGAATCTGAAAAGATTTTGAAATGATTTTGAATGGTCTCTTCTGGTTCACACCTCACATGAGCCACCACTTCAGGTGCCTTTGTTCCTTGCCTAACACTACCGAATACAGAATGCAAGGAAGGGAAAGCTAGAAAGTAGGTTCTGTTAAAAGGAAGGAATTTTTCAGGGCTTCTCCTGCCAAACACCACTAGAGGCAGCTACAGTAAAGAACACCTGACCAGTGCACTCAGCTCCCCACACCTCTGAAAAGGTCTTCTTGTGGTTCATCACTGACTGCTCTGCTCAGGTCAGGATTCAGCAGGCTGCAAAATAAAAACATTAAAGAAGCTTCAATTCCTGTCTGTACCCATCAGCTCCTTCCAGACACTAACAACCCTGTACCTCAGAGGACTTCAGGTGATGTTGGGTGGGTAACTTTACTGAAAAAAACACAGTCTGGGCTCAGACCTGAACTTAGGACCTCAGAGCTGGCCCTGATGATAGTGGCACTGTCATAACTGAGCTTTGCAGATGCTCCTGTCCCTGTAATGAACCAAACAGGTGCCTGGATCCAAACATGCTACTTTGAGTATATACCATTTTTGAGATCAGTGATTAGCCAAGGGTAACTCATGCAGTATAGGTAAGTCCACCAGATAAAGGCAGACTGCATAACCTGATAAGCCTTTACAAGACAGGGCAAAATCAGTATATTATGGGATTTCAGGTAGGGTGGACAGCATCAGCCAGCTGGAGGGGAGAACATTATTAAGGAAGCACTTTTACCGAGCTACTTGATAACTTTGGATGAAGCAAGCAGAGTCTAGAGGATACATTAACTTTGTGCATACGTAGAATAGGCAAGCCTTATGACTGTTAATGGCTTTGTTAAATCATTTCTCTTAGCAAATCTGTCTGTAATAATGGATTGTTGCAAGTTCCCTCATTTTTTAAGCTGCTTTGAATCTTACACATGGAAAGTATTAAGTGCTGGCATTACATCTGTAAAATTAAGGCCCTAAAAAGGTCAAAGTCATCAGCTTAATTTTGTAAAGAGGATTGAACATCTCTGAGATCAGGGTATCTGATTAGTTGGACCTTGCAGGGTGCTTTTTGTTGTCTTCTGCACCTTACTTTGTTTCTCTCCCAAAGGTTTATGGTTGTTTGAAGTTAATTTTGTGGTAGAATAAAATACTAGACTGCCAAACTGCAAGAGTAAAGGGATCTTGCATGTTTAGATCTGCAAGTAATATCAGCCCTTGCTTCTATTCATTATCTCATCTCTCTTTCCCTCACTCCCTTACTATCCTAGAAAAAAAAAAAAAAAAAAAAAAATCATCCCAGCAATTAAAGTGAGAAGAGATTCACAGAAGGAAGAAAAATTGTAATCTCTGTGTCTCATTCTTTCCCAGCCCTTTCTGGCTAACTGCCCAACAGGAACTCTACTTATACCAGCAGACTTTTTTTTTTTTTTTTCAGAACGTGGTTGAAAAGCTCTGCTATATCTCATCTACCCATCTGATAGGCAACTAATCAGCCATCAAATCATAATGATTTTCAGATGTGGAGCAGGGTCAGAAGCCAAAGGTGAAAAGTATTAGACATCCTGCCAATTTGCATACATGTAGCCACATGAGTGCTTGAGATCTGGGGGGTGAAAAGTCACATCCACCCAAACGAGCATGAAAAATGCGAACAGAGCAGCTTCTGTTTTGACCATCATCTCTTCAAATCACAGAATCATAGAATAGTTTGTTGGAAGGGACCTTAAAGAGCATCTAGTTTCAACCCCACTGCCATGTACAGGGAGATCTCCCAGTAGATCAGATTGTTCAAAGGTTGTTTGAAGGAACTGGTGATGCTCAGGTTGACAAGCAAAGGAAACAACACCTGCCCCAGCATACTGTAAGAATGCTGCAACCATCAGAGGAAAAAGTGAACAGTTAGGCAAGCCTATTTAGTGTGCTACAATTACAATGCCAATATTTTTTTCAGAACATGCTACATATAAACCTTTTGAAACATCTATGAATTGTGTAACCTTGGAAATCCCAGCTTCATTTGATCAGTATGAGGAGCCCTTGTGTTATTTATCACACAGAAAAACATTGCTCTGCAGGACCATCAATCTGTCCTGAAACTCAATGTGCTGAAAGAAAAGGAAATTTGCATGGTGAAAAACAATGGCAAACCAAAAACCTCTCAAAGATAGCTGGCACCAGGGAAAGAAAAGATGTGGTTGTTCCATACCAAGTCAGGGGAAAGGTTTGCCTATGCTGGGCAGAGGAAGGGAGAAATGCTAGAGAAACAGTTTTACCAAAAGTATTCAAGGTTAAGTTTCCGAGCAAAATTAAACAAGTCAATTCAGATGAACAGGGCCTCTGTATAACCCTTCAGAGGTGATTCAAGCTGTCTCCAAAATGCAGGTGGAAACTGCTACTCATCGAAGTTGATTTACATGGGTTTGGATTTCTCTTCCCCTTCCTGTGGGAGATCTAGAAATGGACAAGGCTTTATATTTCAGCATCAAAATTTATTACAAAGCATGTTTTCAACAACCAGTGGGCTGTACAATTGGTTTGACCACCTTCATACTCCTGTTAACCACACAGACCACCTTCTCCTCTGGGGCCACTGACCCTCTTTCTTCAAATACAGCTCTAGAATCTATTCTTTCTCATCTCCCAAGAAACTAGTGTAAAAGTCTATCCTCTTAAGCAATAAAATGTGGCAAAAATATCCTGATATTAAAAAAAAAAAAATCAGTTCCACACAAACACCTAAGAACTATTCTAATGAATATCACAACACTTACCAAAGAAAAGCAAGGATAAACATTTGCTTCCTTCAGCTATCATACTACTGGCTCCACTAGCCTCTGCAATAAGACTTTCTTGTCCCTGGCTGAAGGAGTTTATATCTCTCTTTTTATGAAAGAGGAGGATGCAGGAGTACAAGGCCTCCTAGCTCCTTTCATCTCAGCCTGGATGAAGAGAACCACCCTTTGGCAACAAAAAATACAGCAACAGTACACAGGGTCAGGAGTTCAGACCTAGACATCTAAACTGTTGATGTTTAAAGTCTTGGCAGATGGAGGTCATCCTCTATCTCCCATGAGGTATGCTGCCAGACTGCAAGAAAAGCTCTGTAATCTTGGGGGCGGTTTGTTTTAGGAAACCAACTTCATTGACACCCAAACTACAACTTTATTGATACTACAGCAGTACTGCAGCATCAAACTATCCTGAGTTTTAGACCAGCTGTTCCATTTCCCTCCTCAGAAAACTCTGCTTCCTACCACTGGGAAAAAACTAAATAAATAAATAAAAATAAATTTGCAATTAGCTCTTGGAGAAAAACTGATCTGACAGAAGTCAGTAGGCATAAGTGTTACTTTGTATATCTTTATTCAGCATGTACAGTATTGTACACACAACCATCCACCACAGAGCGGACAACGAAAAATTATGGAACAAGACGTTAAGATCTTGCAGAAAGTTGGACACTCTCAAAAATTTCTAATACCTTCAGAGACCGTCATTCAAGAGAAAAGAGAATGACTGACCTGTGACTCATCTCTTACTTGTCCCTTCTCTTGCTGTTACTTACAGCTTGATAATACAGTGGAATTCTATTTTACTGAACTTCCCTTGAAGGGATCATTTGACTCAAGAGATCAAACCTGACTTCCCCACCAAAAAACAGTGTCTGTGTGTGGGCAGAAGTCTTTGCCCTATTGATTAGAGGGTCATCAGCTGGATCAGATTGGAGGTGATTTTGTTTAATACTTTCCAAAGATAGGAAAGAATTTGACATCTCTCATATAAAAGTGCTTCTTAAAGCCAATTAGAACCTGGCTGTCCTATGACAGTATTAAAATACCTACAGGGGAACCAAACTGTGTCCCTGCAAAATGGGTATTTTGCATTTCTGCATACAACTCAAAGGGAGGGGAGAGGAGGCAGGGAAGCTCCTTGCTGTGCAGTCTTCCATCCCTTGTCTGAAATGAACTAAATGGGTACACCTGAAGGGCATGAGCCCTGTCAAGAGAATTCAGGTATAGGGACTTCATCTGTCTGCATATTCCACTACTTGGACAAAGTATTTCACAAAATGAGCATCTCTCTTACGTACCACATCACAGGCCACTCTCAAAATTACACCCAAAAGCCTAAGAGCAAATATGCATATCTGTTGCCTGAACACCTATCTATTGTTTATATAATTATCTACCTTCTAATTATTGAGCTACCCTCAACAGCTTCATACCACCCCCCCTCCTAGACAACAGTCCCTTCACAGTGCCTCTGGATAAGTGCTGATCCCTGCTTTTCAGAAGCAGTAGGACCACAAAAAGATATGCTACCTGTACACTTCAAGGGCAGACACCAGTGTATAGCTGCTGGTTTAGTACCCAGCAGAATGGCACATGATCTGAGCCATATGTCAAAATACACTGAAATCAAGACTTTGAAGTGAAGGCCCAGGATGTCTCTTACTCTGTGCTAGATTGTATGATCCTGCTTTGGCAGGGGGGTTGGACTCAAAGATCTCCAAGGTCCCTTCCAACCCCTAACACCCTGTGATACCTGTGATAGTTTTTCAAAGCAGCTGTACATCAGGTTACGGGAGAAGCAGAACGTGAGCTGGGCTCTCTTAAACCCTAAGTTGATGCACTAACTGCAGGCATGCTTTTCTCCTCTACTGATTACTTCAGTTTCTACTTCTGTTGTTGCTGTTATAGTGACAAAGGAGGAAAAACAGTACAAAACAGATTAAAGTTTTCAGGTGCTAAGATCAACACAGCCTACTTCTAGGGATTCATCTGTCCATATTCTTCATTTATCTTCATTTCACACTGTTGTTCATGCCAGGTAAGTTGTCTCTGCCAGAAAGCTTTTGGAAAGAGGAAGTGTCATGAGAACCACTGCAATTATAGATCCAAACCCACACCAGATGGGTCAGTGAAGCCATTTCAGAAACTTTGTGGCTAGGACCACATGTTTATATACATATACCTCTATTTTCAAGCATGTCTGTTTCTTCTACTTTTCTTTGATAAGCAAAGGTTACTGCTCTCCACAAATACACAACAGTGCTGCCAAATTCTAGATGTTTGTAGTGAAGTGATGTTTACAGCAGACTGAAAACAAAGCTGCTGTGCAAAGGCTGAGTTCATTGCATGGGTGCATTTTGGAGTAGTGCTTCCTGAACTCTGTGCAGGGAAGACATACAAAACAGCCCTCAGCAGGTCCACAAAATTGCACTGATAGGCACAAATGCAGCAGATAAGATAGAGATAAATGAGGATCCTAAAGAACTGTATGAAAAACTGAGTTCTGTCAGAGCATTGTCATATGACTGGCAGTAAGCAGCCACTTAAACATAGTGTTTCACCTGTTCCTTTCTAGGAGACCCAGTTTTAAAGTAAGCATACCCAAAAATGTGCATCTTTGTCTCCTCTAACTACACAGAGTGGACAGTATAGTCTAACTTTCAATCTACCACCCAGTTCCTCTCCATATCCTCTCCAGCTTCTCCAGGATTACAGAAAGAGCAGCACAAGGGACAAGAATTTATTAAAATGCTCACACCTTGTCCATATACAAGGACAGCCAAACAGCCCTAGGAAGGCACACTTCTTTATTTTCTCATTTGCCCATGACTACACATGCCTCACTGTGAGAACAGGGGGTGCATGACTAAACATGATGGTGCAGTTTGGGGCAATTCATAACCTGAGCATGAGCCAAATGGAGTCAGCAAGGCAGAAGCAAGGGGTGGAAGAAACAGTTTGCAGCTGCTCCAGGGTGAGTCTGTCCCCCAAACCACTCCACTGTCATCTAAGCAGTGAACAAACCTTGGGGCAGTTCTGGTCTAATGACTTAGAACATCTCAGGGGCATTCTTCTGGAGCATGCTCTGGAGTGTATCCCACCTTTCCACAGCATTATGCAGGGTTGCCATGCAAAACCGTCCTAGATTCTATCACAAAATGGAAACTTGGGGATGAAAGAAACAAAAACCCAATGCTTTCAAAAGGAGTCAGAGCCTGATTTATGGCTTTATATCCAACCAATTCTAGTTTGGTTGAGAGCAAGTTTCTTCGAGGAGAAGGTTGTTTTGAAAAGTCCTGAACATTTCTGAGCCAGAAAAAGGTTCAAAAAAAACCCCTCTTATGTTATTTTCCTGGTAGTACCTTCAACAATCCCCCAGTAAGACATTTGCTTACCAAGATAAACAGGGGTTCAGTCACCGTACATCAGCACAGGATACAAACAGCAGTATGTTCCTGCTTGTGCTAGATCAGGCAGGATGAGTGGACCCGTCACAGCAAAAGCAGTTTGCCAGGCGTGTAACGGCTTACAGGGGGCCCCACCTTTGCAAGAGCTTGTCCAACCCAGACAGTGCCGGGGAGATGCAGCAGCATGGCATGCAGAATGTATAGCTGCACCCACACCTTGGCTGTACAGACCTGACAGAGAAATTCCAAGGCAGCTAAAGCAGGACTAGGACCCTGGCACAGTGCAAACACTTCTTGAAGGTTGGTTTGCCCACTCATGTCAGCCGCTGCACTTTCCTGCTATACAACAGGCCAGACTAAATGTCCAGAGCTCCCGAAAACATCCATACCTCTCTTCCCACACATTAAACACTATGTATTATTTTTACAGCTGCCTTTTTTTTCTACTACTCCTCCATCTACCGCCTTTGTTTTGCCTCTCCAAGATCCCACAATGCATGCTTAGAGGAGAAAGGCTGCAGTGCTCAGTTTTGCCACCCATTCCAGCACAACTGCCTCTCTTGTACTCTCCTAACCATAAGGAACTCTCGCACATGAGAAGTCTTCCTCAGGATACTCAGGCCTTGTAGTAGGATGCACTTTGGACAGAGTCCCAAGAGACAGCCGTGGCTGCCTCTGTGCAGCATGCTGTCCATATCTGCACACCTCCCAGACCACTGCAGCCCTTGCACAACATCCACTTAAGTGATCCTGTCCTTCCCATAATTCTTCTAGAAACTTTGACTTATGTGATGACAGGCAAAATACATCCATGAACATCCCCTAATTCCCATAAGCCTCCCTCTCTGTCCCTGCCAGGCATAGATGATGCGTGGTGGTTTCAGAGTACTACTTTAAAACCTCATGAGTCAATCCCTAGTATCCCTTAATATTTGCTCGCAGCATGTAAGTGGGGCGTCATGCTGTTTCCTTCCGTGACCTCAATATCCAATTCTCGTTCCCCTTGGTTGCTTCACTTGAAGGAATAATACCATCTGTGTCAAAGATAATATCCTGTAGAAGCTCCTCAGTACACGTGGTCATTCTGATTTCTTCCACCAAACCCCCTG
Organism: Megaceryle maxima; assembly: GCA_024605025.1. Lineage (NCBI taxonomy): Eukaryota > Metazoa > Chordata > Aves > Coraciiformes > Cerylidae > Megaceryle > Megaceryle maxima. The sequence continues at coordinate 20,002 of JANHGN010012612.1, forward strand.
CAAAGCAGAGTGAGGTGCCATGTGTAACCCACATGTTCAGCTAATACAAAAAGCCTTTAACAGCAGCTCTTTTAAAACCTCAGACTAATCCTATTAACTCCTAGCAGCAGGTGCAAAGGTGTTGATACTCCAGTCCTATGCCTCCCACAGGTACAGAGATGCTCGTGGGGAACTTGTACGCTCACAAGCAAGCACACAGATGTTGTCCCACAGGCACACACACCCCCACCCCACTCAGCAGTCATGCACAGTTCTGCTCGATAGTGTTTTACTGGGAGGGGTAAGCTGCACATACCTTGTTATGGTGTAGCAAGAAAACAGAGCTCTAGGTCTTTATTAGAGGTAGACACAGGCTTCTCAGAGCAAGGCTTAAACACATGGCTGTGATTTTATCTCCCATGTCCAGTTGTCATTAGCATCATTGCTGATTTGGTGGCATACGGATAGCATGATGTGATCTCTGTTGTCTTGCTCCTTTCCCCTGGGGTTAGGCACTGCTTTTTCTCATTACCTTTTTGCTGAAAAGTGTTTATCATGGCAGATAATCTGAGAGAAAGCTCCTTCTTGAAATAATTTGTCTTTTAGCCAAGGGAGTATGAAGTGTCTCGCAGTTTCAGTCTCTTCTGCCATTTTAGAGGGTCATTCTACTTTCTTACGCTACCGTACTGCAGCTCTGGCCATCCAGCTTTAAGTTGTGGTCAGTATTTTTACACATGTAGCCAGAAAAAAAAAAAAAAAAATTAACTCAGACTTGGCATAAAAATGTTGGGTGTAGGAGAAGTAGAGGAGTCACATTCATTAGTTCAGGTTCCCTTACTGCTTGTTAGACTAAGTCTATCTGCCTTCACATGGCAGATTTGATGTTGGCAGATTTACAGATGCCCTCATTCCCACAACAGTGGGTATCTGCTTCACCAGTACCATGGTTAGGCAAAAAGGCAGAGCTCTATATAAGACAGTACTGTTTTCACTAAGATTTTGGGGTTGAACCCCTGATGCTTTAGAGCAGACTGCTTCAAATCAAGTAGCATGAAATGCAGCAGCTTTTGCTATACTTTGGTTAGAAATAGGGAAGGAAAACAATTCTACTCTGTAGATAATTTGATGGCAGTCACTGTGTAATGCAGAGAAAAACTTAGTAGTACTAAAATTTTTTTATCTCTTGGGGAACCTGAAGACTTTTTTCATTGTAAGGTAGTGATGAAACATTTAAATTTCTTTTCTTTCTCATGGAACACAAATTCCAATTCAAAATGTTGACGTTTTTGATCAAAACATAGCTTTTGATGATGTCAAAATCAAAGCACTTACTTTTAGAGAAGTAGCATAAAATGTTCTATTTTAAATTGTTTCAACAAACTAAATGTCCCTCTAACACAGTTGCTTACAGCAATTGCTTCCTGGCTTGATTACTGCTTCAGTAATACACTGTGACACAAGACTAAGTAACACATGGTTCTGCCTCAAGTTGAGCAGAAAAAAACCTCACTACATTACGTTATGGTATTATAGGTCTTCTGTTGCACCTAGCACTCAGTGAAGACAGTGGTGTTGGAAAGGCAATCTGTGAAAGCAATTTCCTAAGGAAACACAGTTTGGAATAAGTTTGGAACAAACCTGCATTTTTCCTGAAAAAAAAAGTAAAAATCGTTTGTGAGGAACATGTTAACACAGGTCTACTATGGATGGTGCTAGGGAAGGAAGGGGAACAGGAGGTATATCTTGTGTTCATATACCATTATAGAATTTTGCTGTTGCTGCTCTAATGACACACATCAGCTCCACTCTGTTCCCAAGCATGGCAGAGTAGATCCACGTCACCCCTTGTGCAGGTGTCTACGTGCAACAGCCTGCTTCTACACACACACGGAGCAGAGTTAACATGATAGCTCAAGCCTACAACACAGAAACCTGCAAGATTCAGACACCAGTTAAGAAGAGGGAAAACATACCCTGATACCCTTTTTGGGACTGTTGCTAGTGGTGCTCCCCAGGAGTCAGTCCTGGGTCCAGTCTTGTTCAACATACTTATCAATGACCTGGATGAAGGGACCAAGGGTATCCTCAGCAAGTCTGCTGAGGATACAAAACAGGGAAGTGTGGATAACACACCAGAGGTGGACTGCCATTCAGCAAGGACTGGACAGGCTGGAGAGTTAGACAGAGGGAACTTAATGAAGTTCAACAAAGGCAAGTATAGAGTCCTCCACCTGGGGAGGAATAACCCCCTGCACCAGTATGTTAGGGGTTGACCTGCTGGAAAGCAGCTACATGGAGAAGGACCTGGGAGTCCTGGTGGACAACAAGTTAACCATGAGCCAGCAGTGTGGCTGTTGTGGTTAAGAAAGCCAGTGGCGTCCTGAGGTACATTAAGATGAGTGTGACCAGCAGGTTGAGGGAGGGAGGTTCTCCTCCCCTTCTGCTCTGTCCTACTGAGGCCACATCTGGGGTATTGTGTCCAATTCTGGACATCCCACTTCAAGAAAGATAGGGAACTACTGAAGAGAATCCACAGAAGGTTACAAGGATGATTAAATGACAGGAGCATCTCTTACGAGGACAGGCTGAGAGACCTGGGGCTGTTTAGCCTGGAGAAGAGAAAGCTAAAAAGGGATCTTAGCAATATTTATAAATATCTGAAGGATGGGTATCAAGAGAATGGGGCCAGTCTCTTTTCAGTGGTGTCCAGTGATAGGACAAGAGTCAGTGGGCACAGACTAGAACACAGTAAGTTTCACCTCAACATCAGGAAAAACTTTTTTACTGTGAGGATGAAGGAGCCTGGAACAGGCTGCCCAGAGAGGTTGTGAAGTTTCCTCCTCTGGGGACTTTCAAAACCCACCTAGACACATTCCTGTGCAACCTGCTCTTGGAGAACCTGCTTTGGCAGGGGTGTTAGACTAAATGATCTCCATAGGTCCCTTCCAACCCGTCACATTCTGTAATCCTATATACACACATAGAATCTTACACACACCTATGCTAAGGTGCATGTAGGACTTGCAATACCATTTCCTATATTTTCTTGGAATTGCCCTAGGACCAGACAGGTTTAATCTTTGGTTTAATCCAAAACACACATAGTGTTCAGTCCTGCCACTCACAAATCATCCCAGCTCCTTTGGGAGAGCAGATCTGGCAGCCTTGTCTCCGCTGAGACAGAGGTTGCAGTTTGTGCCAACAAGGAGAGAAATCCCGCCAAAACCTTGAGAACAGCCTTGGGCTCATTCACATTTTCTTCTGTTCCTCAGGGGAAAGAAAGGGAGAAAAAACAAACAACCAACCCAAAAACCAAACAACAAACCACAACAACAAAAAAACCAAACCCAGCTGTGAATTTATTGACTCTCCCTTAAGAATCTCTGGAGCAGTAAATTCCACCTTCATGGCACTGGCTAATTAGGCATTTATTTAACTCTGTTGCTGTGGGTTGGGGTTTTTTTTTAATGACTCACTGCTGTTGTTTGAAGTTCACTGTCTATTATTTGCAATAAAAACCTCTGTCATGTTTTTGCCTCATTATTCCTAACAAATAGTGCATTTGCTGCCCCCCCCACCCCACATTGCTCCCTGCCACCCTCACCTCTCCAACTAGCACTCCCAGAGTTTCAAAGACCAGCTGTTAGCATTTTGTCGACTGAGTGCTTTTGAGAAACTTCTGTCATGGGCTCCAGCACAGCAGGGGCTGCTGAATAAAATATCAGCCCTTCAAAAGGGAATTAAGGCAGAGAACAAAAGTAACAGGGAGAACAAGGAGAAGAGAGGCCGGTTCTGTTGTCCCCTCCCGCCCAGCAGTTTGAAAGAGGGAGCCCTTCAGTGTCACTCTGAAGCAGTGACCTGAGGATGCACTGGACAGCTGTGATAGCCAGTTACTCAATGATAATTGCCTTTGGGATGAGAAAGGGAAGAAGCAGTGAAACGCTCTTCTTAGAAAAGTAGTAGTGCAACACTCTTAGATCAGTGGCATCAAGCTCTTGAGCACAACTTTTATCTGCACCCAACTATGACTTACAGGATTTTACTCCAGTTTCTGACTTCTCCAAGCTTCACTATGGAAGCATTTCTTCCAGCCCAAGAAAGAGCTTTAAAACTTGCTAATATTTTTTTCCAGGTAAAACACAGTTTTTCCCAAATCAAGTTAAAAAAAATGGAAGTGGATTGAGGGACTTGGTTTCCACTGAATTCCCAGATCAGCAAATACCACTCATTTTCAAGAGGGGCAAGAAGGAAATTGGGCAATTATAGGCTGAGCAGCCTGATCTTGATTCCTGAGAAGGTGATGGAACAAATGCTTCTAGAAACCATTTCCAAACGTATTAAGGACAAAAAGAGAGTAACTGAAAGCAGCAGTTAATATGGATTTATGAAGTAGAAATCATGCCTGACCAACCTGATAGCCTTCCACAATTAAATTACTATTTTAGAAGATGAGGAAAGAGCAATAAATATTGTTTACCTTGACTTTAGCAAGGCATTCAAAACTTTTCCATAACATTCTCAATAGCAACCTGATGAACCACAAACTAGATAAGGGGAAAGTGAGGCTGAAATCTGACGGAAGTGCTGGTCTTAAAGGGTTGTAATAAGTGTGACAAAGCCTGGCTGGAAGTTGGTCACTAGCAGTGTTACACCAGACAGCCCAATACCATTTAACATCTTCACTAAAGACATGGAAAATGGGGCAGAGGCACTTCCAGCACATTTGCAGAAGATGCAAAACTAGGAGTGGCTGATGCACCAGAAGGTTGTGATGCCATTCAGAGGGTCTTTGCAGGCTAAAGAATTGAGACAATGCAAGTCTCAAGTAGTTCAAAGGGAAACACAGAGCCCTACACCCAGGGGAGAAGTAATCTCCTACGCCCGTACATGCCAGTGTCCAACTGGTTGGAAAGCATCTCTGCAGAAGAGGCTCTTGGAGTTGTGTTGAGCAACAAATTGGTGACACACCAGCAATGTGCCCTTATGGCAAAGGCAGTCAGTAGGCCCCTGTAAAGAAAAAGACTGACAAGTCAAGGTAGGTGATCCTTCCCCTCTACCCAGTACTGGAAATATAATGTTTGAGGTGCTGTGCCCTGATCTGGGCTCTCCAATGCAATAAGGACATGGAATACTGGAGTAAATCCAGAAATGGACAACTAAGATGATCAAGGGCTTGAAGAATCTGACATAGGAGAGGCTGACAGAGTTGGGATTGTCTACCCTCAAGAAGGCAAGTCTTAAGGTGAATCTCTTCAATCTAAACATCTGATGGCAGGCAGTAAAGAAGGCAGTCACTCTAGATAGTGGTATCCAATGAAAGAGCAAGAGGCAGCAGGTGCAAATTAAAATACAGGAAATTCCCTTTAAATATAAAGAAAATAAAAAGTTGTGGATTTTTAGTTTTTTTGTTTGTTTTAGTTGGGGGGGAGGGTGCTTGTTGTTGTTTTTTTTTTAAAGAGCAAGGGTGTCCAAACGCTGGAAGATGATGCCCAGAGAGGCTGTGGAGTTTCTAGCCTGGCCAGTAGTTAAAACCCATCCAGACACAGCCTTGAGCTATATCCTATACTTGACCATGCATTCAGTAGATGAGTTAAACTAGATAATCTCCCTCCAGCCTGAATAGTTCTGTGACAGGAGGTTCTCTGAACACCATCCACACATCAGACAGATTTCAGAACAGTCTGATGACAATTAGGAATTTAAAAAAACCCAAAACTGTTCATTTAACCTAAAATGAGATGTCAACAAATTCAGAATGATTCCAAGTTGAAGAAATCATCAAAGTTCACCCCTTCAATCACAGCTTCTCTTTGAATATTTTGTAACAAAGTGACTCAGCTTGCTCTGCTTATGCTCTGCCATTATACAGCATGTTTATCTGCAAGAAGAAATATAATCTGTCTTGGAACCATTTACCAGTGCAGTAGAATTTCCACAGAGCTGCTGCTCTTTTTCAGATGCATTACAAAAGCCCCACATCACAGGATGCCTTCAGTCTCACCAAGGACACCAGCTGCCAAGTTAAGACATCTCACCATCGTGCCACTTTCTGCCATACATTTTGAAGTTTTAGCTTAGGTGGTTATTAAGATGCCTTAATCAGGCTTGTCCTTTCCAGGCTATACAGCTCTCCAAATATCTAGATACTTAGTGCAAATCCTTTATCCATAACTTAGCCAAGCTATACATATTTAAATCTGTCCTTGTAAATAAGGTCACTCTAACCCTTGATAATGTTTTTGTTCTGCACACCATATAAACTGTCAGATATTCTGGAAGTCAGGTATCCAAACTGCAATGTTGCATTGCAAAAGTGATTGCATGAAAGCTATCTAAAGGTGTTCCTCCCGCCTTCATGCTGTGACACTTTGACTCATGAAGTCCCAAAACAGAGCACTCTTAGATTTACCCTCTGCTTAGCAGCTTCCATAGCTGTTTTCAGCATTATCATCCTCTGCTTTTTTTGCTTCATGCATATACTTAAACTATATATATATATATATATTTAAAAACATGTTAAATGCACCTCTGCATGCATATAAGTATGTGTATAGGGACACATTCCTTCTGCCTTTGTCAAGAAGATTGGAGCAGAACATTTCTGGAACTTATGGCCAGCTCACCCAAGTGTGTATTTCACTTCAATGTATTAAAAGCAAGTTAACATATTACTTAGAAATTTACTCCCCCCCCTCCCCCGAACTTTAAAAACAAAACAAATAATTTCACTGAGAAACAAAAAAATGCAATCCCCCTCAAAACCCCTGAAATTATCAGCTTCTGTCAAAAGACCAACAATTTATTTGAAAAGAGAAAACCAGACTTTTTCCAGGCATAGTTCTGTATTCAGCCTTAATCAATTACAGTGGCTTGTATTTACCAATTAAATGTCATCTCACTAGATTCTGTTTTCTCTAGTGATCTGGCTCCTCACTAGTGAGTTTATACCAACATTTCTACTATATTCAGTGCTCTCAAATTGTTATTTGCAGCACCATGTCTGGTTTGGTGACATCCTGCCTCAAGACAGACACACATCGATTACAACTATTCCAGTGGAGAACAGGCATGACTGGAGGTCTACAAAAAACAGCCATGAATAAAGATCAAGGGATGGGCTCATTCAGCAAAAGAGAGTAGACAGGGGCAAGATGACATGTAAAGGCTCATTAAAAAGTTGAATTAAGTGTTCTGAATATCTGTGGTAGACCAAGCAAGAACCTCCAGGATATAATTGCAGTAAAAGAGATTTGATTTAAACATTAGGAAAAGCTTTGTTGCTGGAAGGATAGATGGAGACTGAAGCTGCTTAGCTAGAGATGGCACTGAGAATATAAATCTGCACAGTGTAGTGTTGGCTCAGCATTTGAGAATGGTGAAGTATCAAATAAAGTTGCAATATCATGGGTGTGATGAGACCTCAGAGAAAGGAGCGTCCATTTCAAAACAAAACCTGATTTCACTCACATGTTCTTCACTACCTGTTCACAACATACTACAGTACACAAGTAGAAGTGGTCTGACCAGCATTCAGACACCAAGACCGGAGTTAGTTCATCCACTTACCTTCTTGCCACTATCTCTTCATAAATTGAAGGCTTTCCTTTTTGTCTTCCCTTGAACCATGCATCCTGGGAAGCTGAGAGTTGATGGGCTGGGATCTGAATGACCTGCTACTCCAGGTGCCAATACCACATGCCACTCTTACAGGCCACTTTCTCCTAGTCATTCTGGCCCTTCCACATCCACACCTTACCATTACTTCTTCATTCATACCAGTTGTGGCATAACTATTAGATCTCTTCCATCCTTTTCTGTTATGTTACATTTAATGCACCTTTATTGTAGATCCTCGCATTCCAATAAGAAATGCACATTAGCCTTCCTCTTTCTAATCTCCCCTGGTTCCCTCAAAAGTGCGAGGGAAGTACAAAGTGAAGACATACAAGGCAAGTGTCATTGTCAGTGATATTTGTGGAATAATGACTGGAGGTGGCTTAGAAATTAAAATCATATTAAAGGTACAGCATTGTTCACACGTTAAGGAAAGGTATAATATTGAAGAAGCTCCCAGGGTGGAATGCAACTGGTATGCAAGGAATCCATTCCATGGTGGTTCCCTGGAAAACATCGCCTGCAAACAGCATGAGGAGCATGGAGTGAAGACTCCACAGGCAAGTCCTGTGAATTACTGCAGAGATGGGAACTTTGTGATACTTTGTAACTGATAAGCTGCATATTTGACATCCTGGGCCAACAGCCTGTCATTTTCTAACAAAGTGCTCTCCTTTGTGTGAGCTTTGCTCATTTTAATACCAAAACCACACCTCCATCCCAAAGGCTACCTACCTCCAAAGTGCAACCACTGCTCACTAAACTTGCAACCTGAATTTTCTTTATAACTTTAGAAGTGAAGCCAGAGAATTTTACACCAATCATGATAAAGGTATAGATGACTAGAGTCACTCAAGCTCCACCTCAAAGATAAGAAATAATATAAAAAATGGTTTAAGAAAGGGGGAATGTTAGGGAAGATACCATTATGAACTAGTGAGGGAAGATACCAATCACCTCTGACTTCTGGCATCAGCTGACAGGTTGAGCTTCTCTTCCCCAGCCCAGGGACGCCTTTGGGGTAAGATCCAGACTTTCCCAAGTGCTTTCTCAGAAAACTTAGAAATCTCTGTAGAGCTACTTTTTAATAACATGTTTTGTAACCGAGCTATGTTACTAACAATCTTGATACTTGCACTTGCTTTTGCAGACAGTATATTTATCACTGGCAGTCCATAAGAACCTGTAATCCTGTTGCTTTAATAAACTGCACTGTTCAGGTAGCTGCTGCAAATGTCTCTCCTTGAGCACCATGTGTGGGAGTGTGACTAGACAGAAAGTGAAACGCACTATTGAGTGCAACTGTGTTACCAGGCTTACAGAGATAAATAAACTGCATCCTTCATGTAGCTGGCTGCAAGCACAACTGGACAGAAGGTGTAGTGCACTGTTGAGTGTGTTATCAGACTCATAGTGCCAAACTGGACATCACTCAATCTAAGCTAGCCACCCCCAGACCCTATGATATTTGAGGGCAAGCTGGAATGCAAGGGGGTTTAGTTTCTGCTAAATTACCTTACCTCCTAACACAAAAATGTTGTCAGGGATCATTCTCATTCTGAGAATTTCCCAGAAAGCAGTGAGGGAACCAGTTCCTTAGACAGAGAAGAAAGCAAAGTACCAGTCTAAGAATCTTCCTCCTTAATTGTTGATAATCTGCAACATATCAGGGCCCCAAAGCATTTTCACACCATTGCTTCTGGTTTAATAACACCAGAGCTAAAGTACTACACAGAGTATTTTCATTCAAAGAAGTAAGTCTATGAAATTAAAACTACAAGGGATGCCACCCTTCACAGGAGTATCTGGATGGGCATGTAGTGAATTGGGTTATGAAGTCTTGCTCCTGGAGAAAGCAGTGTGGACACAGAGCAGCACACATGGTTCTGTGAATAGATTTACTGACCTGCTCTCCATGAAGAGATGTGTTAAAAGGCTGGGAGATGCAGCTGGATTTGGGACAGGTAAATAAACAGGAATCTGCATTTCTGCCTAAAAGAGATAAGCCTGGCACTGGGGGACATATAAACATCGAGGCAATCCACACCACAGTGAATGGATCCTTTTGTTGAAGAGTTTTAACACCCCGATGGGAAAGGCAGAGTGGAAAGACCATATATTACCTCTGCCTATAGTCTAACAGTACTTTTCAGCTCGATCCTTGGAGCTCTGGTATAAACTGTTCCTGGGGGAAATCTGAGAAAAAAAAAAAAAAGTGACTGAGAATTAAGTTTATTACCAGTAGGGTCCAATTCACTGCACCAGGATAACCCCTGGAATGAACACATCCACAGGGCCCACGAAAGGGAAGAAACTCAAAATTGCCACTCTAATGACTGCACTTATATTGCTGATCAGGTTGGGATTCAGAAAGCTAAAACTTCAATTCCAAACTATAGCCTGAGGCCACAGCATGTCTGAAGCACAGGTTTGACAGAAGGGCCTCTCGTAGTGCTTCACTGACTAATGGGATTAAAGGGTGTTCATTAAATCAGTTGTAGTTATAAGGCTTTCACCTTATTGCATTTGCATCTTAAAAAGGTAAATGTTACTGTACAATTTGATACATTTGACTCGGAAAAGATTAGCAGCCAGTTTGAAGTTTTCCATTCAAAGTAATCCAGTATCAAAAACCTCCATTGAACCCCAAGAGTTTGAATGCAAGGCTGTTTTGAATTTTGGTATTGGGATGTGAACAGAGATCTTGCTTTCTAGATTCTTATCAGTTTAAGTGCTTTTCAAATGAAAGCAGCCCATATTAAAAGTTCTTATAGTCCATCTATGAAGACATTTGATTTAGGTCTGTAACTATCCCAAAATCATGCAAGCAGTGAGAATTCTAAGAGTTTCAAGGTGTAGCAGGTCTCAGGAAGGAATCTGGTGACAAGAGTAGGTAGAAGGCAGCTGATGCAAAACCCTCACTGATAATTCAGATGCCCTACTTCCTCCATTTCTGCTACACGGCACTTCCCATTATGCCTGAGAGATTATCTACTGTCTGTTGATAGTCTACCCCTAAAAAAAAGTAATTCTAGAATTTCACAATGGATTTGATGATCAAATTCTAAGAAAGACACTGATTGTAAGGAAAAATTATCTTGACTAGTGGCTAATGCAGATGAGGAATCAGAGGACAGAAGACTTCAGGACCTGTCAATCACTTGATACCATCTCAAATCTATATCTTCATTTCTCCTTTGGACCAAAAGAGGGTGAATTAGCTATGCACATTAATAAAAAAAGTCTCAGCATTATGAGATACCTAATGAGACAAAAGGGGGAGGGGGCGGTGTGCAGTTTATTAACACACACATGCACATTCCCCCCTTCAGGTAAGAGGATGGCCCTGTTGTGTCTACGTAATATGAAGTTCATGCCTGTAATGGGAAAGATGTTCAGTCTGACAGTTGCAGCCTGACTAAGCATCTCACATAGGTTGTTACTGAGCTACTAGCACTAACAGAATGATACCTTTTTCCACTGTAGTCTCTGACTGCTGAAGCAGCTGCAAGACACATTAGAATGCAGCAAGATGTACATGGAGAAGGCTTAATGTTATAATAGAAAGCACCAAGATCTCCTCAGGCAGTCATATCAGCAACTGTATATTATCACTATGCTTTTAAGGAAAAACAGTAAGTACCTTTTGTCACAGTCCCCCACGGTCTGAGCATTAGCTGTAGCTGCTACTCAGAAACTACCCAGACTATAAACTATCAACAATTGTAACCCTACCACCATCCTCCTTTACCACCCTTGGGCAGCTGCAGTCCAGAAGAAGGTTGCTCACATTTTTCTCCATATACATTGAAACAAGTGTGTGTATCTGCTACAACAGAGCATGCATGATGGTATATCATGCTCCCAGAGCTCAACCACAGGGAAAAGCAAGATTAGAAGCCTCTATTGCCTGGCCTGCACTTTGCCTTCTAACCAAGACACTTCTGAAGTATTACTCCAAACACTTCAGTTTAGACACTCAACATTTTCATTGAAATACTGTGGGGTTTTTTGGCTAGCGACCATTTGCTCTGAAAAACAGCCTTTGTGAAGGCATAGAGTGAAAGACTAAGCAAATCAAAAGAAAGGGGAAAGGCAGGAAAATAATCTTGAGACTCTTTTGCACATACCACTACTCATTTTAGAAAGGTAACAAAAAGCAAGCTAGTGACAGCAGAGGTGAGAGGGAAGGAAAGCATATTTCAGTGAAGAGATTTATTAAGGCCTGTCCTTTCTTTAACTGCAGCTGTACACAAGATTGACATATCCTGGAAGCTACCTTTGATAAAGTCCCTGCTCTCACTGCAGCAATGCAAGGAAGGCCATTTCATCTGCAGTGCATTTACAAATTGTAGTTTGCAGGCTTTCCTAATTCCATATCCCAGCCTCAGCTGCTAGTTGTCTCTCAGGTCAGTGCTTTACTAGCTTGTATTCATCAGCTAGTGCCTGCGGTATCCATTTCCTAACAACTCTTCAAAGAAACAGCATAACAACAGAACAGGACAGAGTTCAGAAAGCAGCTGTCTCTTGAACCCTGACCCTGAATGGGGGACATGCAAGAGAGTTTGATTTATATTGATCTTGGAGACAAGCAAAAAGATAGGCAGAGACTGTAAATTCTGCATATGCCTCCAATTCTAGCACACCAGAGGACAGTCTTGGCACTGAAGCAACTGTGTGGTCCCTACCCAGGGAATACAGCTTGCAAATAAAAAGGAAAAAAAGAGAAACTGGCACAGGGAGGTCTCAAAGCCACTACTCCTTTTTCTTGAACGGCAGTTTTCATTTAGAAATTAAGAAAATCTTCTTGAGGTCAAATGAAGTAGTCAATTTGATTAATCACTGAGAGATCATGAAAATGTAGGGCCAGAAAGCCCCTCCTACCCTTCCTTAAGGAAGCAGAGACAGTCCTACCCTGGCTATTTCTGAAGATCCTTATCTAACCACTTAATAAAGTGAAGTATATTCTAATGCCTTCTTGAGACATCTATTAAAGTGAATTGTCTGTCCTGACTTCATACACTCCACGTGGGTGAGGAGAGTAAGTTACTTACCATTCCCTTTCTACCCCCAAGCCTCCAGTAGATAAGCCCTCTTGTTCTCCCATCTTTTTTTTGTGCTTCCTCCAAGAGGCTGTCCTCATAATGCTCCTTTCCCTAGAGCCCATTTCTCCAAAGTGGTTACCAAGGTTGAGCAAAATGCTTCAACTAAAGTGTCCTTAGAAGTACTCTCCTCCTTCCCTGGAAACAAACATTTCTCTAATCCTTCTTTCAGGACAGTTTCCCTGCTCCCCCATTTTTTTTCCTCTGAAGATGGAATGAGACTCTTGCCATTTGCAGATCATTTTATCCAACAGGTCTTCCTTACCACTGCTGCCAAGAGAGTCATCCCCTATTTGCATTCATTCATTTGATTTCTCCTTCCTAAGAGCAAACCTCTACACTTGTCTTGAATCCCATCTGATTCATTTTGCACAGTATCTCTACTTGACCAAAATCCTTTGGAATTCCAAATCAATCTTCCCAAGACCTTGCAGTCAGTCTCAGCTAGCCACTGTAGTGCTAGAGTCTAAAACCAGCACAGAACAGAGAAGGGTTGCACTGCAGTGGAACTAGTATCACGAAAGCGCAGGATGGTCATACAGTGTCACCATAACTGGTTACATGTGCCTTGAGCTGTGATAAGAGATGCTCAAGTGCTAGCACATAAATAACAACATATTTTGGTGCTATTATAGGTAGAGTTTCTGAATATTAATGTTACATTGTTTTCAAATTGAGGTTAACCTTGTGGAAGAAGCTAGTACTTGGACTTTTCACTTTGAAGCAACCATGTGGTCAAAGAGCTAGAAAAGACTGTAGAAGCTGTCTGTGTGTTTACACTGATGTGTCTTATGTCATCTACTCACACAAAAGTGTAACATCTGCCTTCACAGAACAGACAGTAAAAGCACTTAAGATGCAGTATGAATTTCAGGGACAAACATCAGCTTTGCTCTAAAAGCAGCTACTACTTTTCCCCCACTTACTTCATACTCAGGAGCTGCAAGGTCTCTTTTTCCAACTCCTCTTCAGCATTTCTGGAACCCTCTTCACCTCCATCACATATATTCCATATCTTTACAAGGTAGCACAAGCAACCTAACACAAGCAACAGTTAAAACTCAACTGCTTAGTAGGCACTTTAGATTATATATTAAGAAGTAACACTAGCTACAAGCATAACACTGTCCTCTCATTCTGCCTTTGACTTCAAGTTCCAGGTCAGTATCTGGAGCCTTTCTGTTTTTCAGTGCTTGTTTCAAGACTACATCTTGAGATAATTCTCCAAGAAGTAGGATTGGACAGAAGAGGAATGGTAAAATTAAATAGAAACAGATTTAGTTCTCCCCAAAACACTTCATAAAATTGTGTCCTACCTTATAGGCAGGGGTCAAAGTGTGCAAATAGGCTTCACCCGGAGTCTTAAATTTCTCAGGCATGAGTAAATGGTGTCATGCCCTGCAGACAGTTGACTTGTTACAGACTTAACCAGGCCTTAGAGGAAATATTTAATGATCACAGCAGGCAAGACTTTGCCCCTTGTCCTGACTAAGGAACAGATTGGTGGTAACAGACTGGAGTCCTTTCTGCTTATAGGCATGAATATTAAATTAATAGATCAGCAAGGATCTTAGGTTCTTAGAGCAGATGATGGTAAGAGCCTCTGTAGAATCAGAAGGCACTTAAAAAGATGTAGAAGAAAAGGAGTTCTGAAATAAGCAGGAAGAGAAGGAGGCTACAGAATCAGGGCCAAAACCATCTGGGTACAGGAGAGTCAGGAAGAGGTAAAAACACCAGTATTTTTTATATTCAAACAGATCAGGTGAACATACTTTTTCTGCAGAATCATCATGTCCTCTAAAAATATTTCTAATGTTCTAAACACTTTAAAAAACCCCAACACTTTACATACAAGGGAGCGAGATCTGTTCAAAAAATTGTCAGAGCTTTGGTAATTCAGATAGAGGGGTCCAGGCACTGCAGGCATCAGAATTAATGCAGTTGCATCAGAAGCAAAGCAATGCTTAAGCAATGCCTACCTCTAGAGCAACATAAGCCTCTACGACAGCTAGTAACAGCCTTCTAATGAAGGCCAGAACTGCAACAGGAGACAGAGCATCATTCTCCTGCTCCTCAGGATGGCATTGATGTTACAAATACTGGTTGTAAATGTATTTGTAAATATTCACCCTAAAGTCAGTATTAATGCAGACACTTTACCCTAGGAGGACTTCTAGTTAACTCACTTGACTCTACAGAAGGAGAACTCTTGTAATAACAGCCCGTGCAGGCTTACAAGAAGGAACTTGAAAGTGAATTCTAGCTGTAATGCTTTTCAAACTCCATAGCTTGCTGCAGCTTCATAAGGAACACAATGATGTTGCCAATTCCTTAAGTGATCCTGTGTCGAGTGATAGGATAAGCCAGTGTTTCTCCAAGATGGACTTGAATCCTGATGTGAATGAAATAGAAGGTAGAAGGCAGAACACAGATGGGCTCAGACATTCCTTCTATTTGGTTTGGATCACCTATCATCAAAAACAACCTACTAACCACATCCATTAGTTAAGCTCTCATGTTTATATATGAACCTTTGCAAGTGTTCATGCCTTTGCATGCCATCTCACATTTTACATCTGCCATTTTATTCTCAAAGGATATAGTGGTTGCCTAAAAATCAGTAAAACCCCATGCCTGGTCTTCAACCATAGAGGCTCCAGAAAATTCAGAGAAACTTTGTGGAAGTCTCATACAAGCACACAGATACATAGATAACTTCCAGCTTTTGACACTATATGGTTTAAGAAATCCCTGCAAAGATTTACCTACACCCAAAATCTGAACTGGTACCCTAAACTTCCAGGGTACAAGGCTTTTGAAAACACACCTTCAGTACAGAAAACTGTGTTGCTGCCTCCTATTTTTGTATTACCTCACAAAAATAAATAAATAAATAGAAGATCTTTTACCTCTCAGGAGGTCAGCTAGTGAGGTATGCAGTATTTCATAGCATCTGCGACACAGGCTGATGCACTACAGTGGAAGTAAACCTAGGAGGAAAGAAGCAGAAGGGACTGAGGAAGTGAAGTGAATCCACATGGGCTATTAGCCCCATATTAACACTTAAATAACGCATTATTTCACCATTTGTCAAAGCTTAAATGAGCCCTAACCTTTAGCAGATAACTCAGGAGGAACTAAAACTGTGGGGGTAGCTAGGATGGTTTTAGCTATTTGAAACAGTAACATGAAAACAGTAAGGTCTGGATCAATAGAAGTTCAAGGATAGTCCTAAAGATCCAATTTTAAAAATCAGAAACTTTCTCAGGCTGTTTTCAACCCAGAGCTCCACAGAATTTCTTCAGAGGAGTTTGGTGCACCTCTAAGATATCATAAAAGCAACACAAAGGCACAGAGCTTACAAGTAGAGCTGTGTTACTACAGAAACATCAGAGGGGTTCTACTAAACACCCTCAGTTTCCATATCTTTTTTTTTTTTTTTTTTTTTTTTTTAACAGTCAGAGAAGCAAGCCTTATGCAGGTGGTGGAGGAGCTTCAGACTAGGTGAAGCTTATCACTGTGGATTCTGCCTTCCAGCAGGCTCTTAACAGACTCAGGTGCCTGCTGGAAGGCAGAATCAACCAAACCCAAAGTACTAACAATTAAGCACTTTTCAAAAGGAAATTACTCTCCTGGACTGAACTAGAACCAAATCAATTCTTCTCTCAGTGACTTTACTTTTTAGCTCAGTTTCTTCTAAGTGACTGCACTTTCTGAAGTTAATTGCAGATTTTTGCAAACAGTGTTGCCTTCTAGAATTGACAGCACTCGAAGTTTAGAGTTAGTACTAAGCGATGGTATGCAGAAAGGCTTTTGCTTTTACTTGCTTCTATAGAAGCCAAGGTCATAGCTAAATCTTGGAGTGTTGTAAGTAAAAGGGTTGTAAATAAAATGGTCACTTATGGGGAGGAGTGGATATGAGACCTAAACCTGACCAACAAGGTATTCCATTCCATATACATCATACTCAGGAAAAAGCTAATGGATCACAAGACCTCTTATTCTATGGTCAGTATTCAAAGGACTCTGACTATTCTTCTGCCTTTAACCCAAATCTGTGAGTTCCTGAATCTGGTTCCTGAATCCATTTCCTGTCTGCTGCTGATTCCAGTCTGGGCTCTGAGGGAGTTCAAAATTGGTTTTTTTATATATTTGTATGTATTTCACTATTTTCTTAACAATATTATCTTTTCTTATAACTGTTAGTGTTCAGTTAAAGCTGTTTCAGGGTTGTTTTTTTCCCAGCTCCTAAGTGTCTCTCCTTTGTTTCCTTTCCCTTCCCTTTCCGGGAAGGAATATGGGTTAATAGAGAGGATCTGTCATTTGTTTAATGGCCAGCCCAGCCTTAACCATTGATATTTGCAGAGAAGAGTTTGTCAAGTCACCCGTACTTTTTACATCCCCAGAAGGGCAGGATTATCTTTCTGTAATGCCTCTCCTGTTCCAATAAATTACCTGAAAACACTCTTTTCTCTGCAACATTCCCAATGCACTGGTTTTTCACATTGTTTTCTGCCACAAGCTGATACTCATTTCCTATCGTGTCTAGCCTCTTGCAGAAGAGAAAGAACTGAGCATTAGCAAAGTGTCAAAAAGGCACAATTTCAGATAGAAATTCAAACCTCCTCATGACATCCATGCCTGAATGTCTAGTGGCACGGGTAGGGTGTAGGAAGAAAGAAGAAAGAGCACTTTCAGATGAAAAAGGAAATGACAATTTCATGACAGTCTTACTAGAGGATACCAAGCCACAGAATTAAGGAAAAAATTTCATTCCTATTTAAGCTGATAAGTACAGCTGCAAGAGATAAAGGTGATTCTACCACATTTCTTTCACTCACATGATATATTTTAAAATCTTAAATATTTGAAAGAGACAAGAATTTATTATAGTACCTTTCTCAAGGGAGGCTGATATTTTATATGATTTACCCAAATCCTAGATTATCTCAAGATTTTATAGACATACCTTCACCAATCTCTTCCTACCTAGAATACGGTTCCACCAGCAGTGAGTGGGAATTGTTACTGGACAAAGACATCATTTTTGATGGATGGTCAGCAGTTCTCACCATACCTCCTGGTTAGATGCAACAAGTCCAAGTTAGTGGTGCACATTCATACCTCTAAAGGCCACAGAGAAGTGATCATCAGGTGTACACTGAATCGTCACAGAAAGATAGCAGGCAGTCCTTGTAAGCTATCATTTGTAAGCTGTCATCTGCTCTCTTCACATAGGTCCCTTTCAGTCAGGAGGGAGAGCAGAGACAACTCTGGCTTCCCTCTTTCTCAATGGCCTGTTCTACAGACATACCACTTCCTCTCATACAATTCGGTGTTTCCTACGAGACTGATTGCCAGCAAGAAATCAGTCTACAGTCCCATAGTAGGTTTCAAGAGAGGGAGTGTTAATTGCCTGCAGCTCTTCAGGACAGAAATTCTGTTCTATTAGGATAAGTTATACAACACAGGACCAGGAGTTTAACTAGAAACTGCAGCCAACACACTGAGGCTGCCAAGTCTGGCACATGTTAAAGAAATCTCTTGCTCATCATCCCTGAAGTCTGCAGGTGCTGCCAATGCCCAGTAGCAAAAGGTGAGGTAATATCAGGACTACCACAGCTGGTTCTGATGAAATTGTCTCACTTAATGACATCCTGGAGTAAGGGCTGGAAACATGTCAGAAAGATGACAAACTTTTTTGCCAAAAAATTGAATTGCATATGTGATATACATCATTTTCGACAGGAGAATACTTCTGTGGTTTAGAAGGCAGGATGGGGCCATGGAAGAAAATCACATCAGAATAACTAACATTTCAGGAATTGCATTCTGTGTATTGTAGTTAAGTGCCCCTGCCCTACCAAGTTCAGAACTAAGACATTGATTGAGACTAACATACTTGGTAAGGCAGCATTGCCTTATGGCAAAGGCAAGCTCAGAAGTCTTCTGCCTGAACTGTTTCATTACAGGGTCAACATGAGGGGAACAACTCACTCAGCTGCTTATCTGACCTTTCTGGAAATGGCCATAACCAGCAGGTGACTTAAGTACAGGGTTTGTTTGGGTTTTTTTGAAAACCAGCAGTTTATTCTATTACTTTCCCATTTTAGAGAGACTCGAAATTACTCCACTCAAGCTGAGGGAATAGGAGAGTGCTTGCTTGCACAGTTCCAATCACTAGATATTATATTTAATACAGCCTCCCTCCTAGGAGGATATCAAACCAGCTACTTCCTGAATCAACATGAAGTTGCCAGGAAAGGAGGTCTGCATTTCAAATCCTAGTCACAAGTCTGCTTAGGGCAGGAAAGGAAGGAACATATGCATAGATGTAGTTTGCTTTCCATAGATGACATGCCTTTTAGGAATTAATCCTGAAGGTGTTTTGGTTTTTAAGTTAGTTATGAATACTGTCTAGCTGCAGCCACCACAAGGGTCACACAGTTCTCTTAAAAAGAAAAGATTGCTTGTACCACAGGAACAGTACAAACAAATTAGTTTAATTCATGAACTCTTTAGGAATGATCTAGAAGTATTTAGACGTGATCTCCTCATGATGAAGGACACAGACTATGAATACCTTTTTGAGTAAAAGGCATTTTGTTTTTATAGCACAAGCTACTAAATTAAGCACAAATATTACCTCCAGATGTTCCACTTGAAGTGACACTAGCTCCACATCGAGATGTCTGTGGAACTATTTCAAAGACAGAAGATCTCTCATGGTTAGACACTGGCATCGTGCTCTGCAGGACCATATGAATAGCTAACTATTAAACCAATTCAGTTCTTCCCCATTACTGACAGTCCTTACCACTGTCATTCCAAAACATCTGTGTTTTTACAGTGACCCAGACAAACTCAGTCCTTTGGGTCATACCAGAATCCTTTCCTTTACATCCTGTCCAAGAGGAAAAACAATGCACTGGCAATGCAGCTTGTCTGGGGTGGAAAAGCACTTGATAGGCTGCCCTTTGCAACATCTAAAGCCAGAGGGAGGCATCAAGGAGCTACACCAGCTTGATTTCCACTATGAAGTATGCTTGCACTTTGCAAAGAACTAAAAATCATCCTTGTTCTTATTACCCTTACCCTGGGAAACACCTACATTGCCCCCACCCCAAGTGCAATGGAGGTCTTCTCAGAAGTCCCTCAACATTTGCATTGCACTTTTTTCTCTGCAGAGATGTTATAGTTGACATGGTAAGCTTAGAAAGCCTTTCAGTTTCTCTTCATGGAAAGGCATCTCTTCCTTTGATCCAAAAAGCTACTGTAAGATACTACAGAGAAGAGGTAAAAACCAAGGCAACTCTGTGTCCTGCCTAACCCTCACCTTTTTTTCTAAGGGAATACTGCTCACATCTACAAGGACAACATTTCTCAAGTCTTCTGAATCCTTTACCAGCCTTTACCCACTCTTTACCTTTATCTACTCTGCTCTGGCGAGACCTCACCTGGAATACTGCATCCAGCTCTTGAGTCCTCAGCACAGTAAGGACATGGACCTGATGGAGCAGGGCCAGAGGAGGGACATGAAGATGATCAGGGGGCTGGACACCTCTCCTGTGAGGACAGGCTGAGGGAGCTGGGATTGTTCAGCCTAGAGAAGAGAAGGCTCCTGGGAGACCTAAAATAGCCACCTTCCAGCACCTGAAGGGAGCTGACAAAAAGCCTGGAGAGGGCCTGTGTACAAAGGCCTGGAGTGAAAGGATGGGGGCAATGGTTTTAAGTTAGAAAGGAGGGGATTTAGATTAGAAATAAGGAGGAAGTTCTTTACCATGAGAGTGGTAGAGCACTGGAACAGGTTGCCCAGGGAGGTGGTTGAGGCCCCATCCCTGGAGACATTCAAGGTGGGGCTTGACAGAGCTCTGAGCAACCTGCTCTAGTTGAGGATGTCCCTGCTCTCAGCAGGGGGTTGGACCAGATGACCTCTGGAGGTCCCTTCCAACCCAGACATTTCTATGTTATGTTTCTGTATGTTTAGCTGCTTTGGAGCCTTTGGTTGTCTAGGTGTCTCCACCCACCTACATTTAAACTCAAAGAAGGTGCCTTTCTCCATCAGAGCTTTCCCCTTTCATGAGCCATTATAGCTATCTCTTTGATTTAGGAGTCAGCAGCTTTTCTCCAAGGTAGTGCCTCGCCTTCACACACCAAGAATCACACTGAAACTAGTCAGTCATGCTGCTACCACACTGATCTCCACTTCTCAGAGAAGGAAGAAGCAATTCTGTTCTTCCAGAACACTGAGCACAGGAAAAGCTAGAAATACTTGCTACAAGTATTTGTGCTGATCAGAGAGCTGCCAAACACTTTTTATTACTGCCATCAATTCCATTCCTCCAGGACAGAGGTGTACATAGCTGTTTTGTCTCCCAGTGATCACAGCTGGTTTCTATCCCCTCACCCTGGGCTATTGATTTCTAATCTTCAGAGAAACAGTTACTTAACAGCAGAGACCTCTTTTTTTTTTTTTTTTTTCCGATAAGATTCTCAGGAGTCCCACTGTCCAGGCAATATTATACGATAATATTAATCATGTTTCCAAGGCAAAAAATGACACCGCCAAAGCCATCATCCCTTGGTTTATAGGCTTTCACGTTCAATGTGAATGAGGAAAATGGAGTCAAACTGTGATCAAACACCACAGTCAGCCAAAAGATGAGAAGCCAGACCCACAAAGGAGACCCTTAACCTGTTTTCTCTGTACCTTAGGGGGCTTGACTTGTGTCTCCTTTTAATCCAATTGCTTTAGGAAGAGGCAATGGGCATCATCAGCAAGACTAGCCTAAGCAGCTCCTGTGCCACCACAATATGATCACTAACCCTCCACAACCCAATGCTCAGAGGATGGTAAAGCAGCATGAACAATTCAAGTCAGCATTGCCAAACACTGTCATCCAGCCCTTGAAAATGGATTCATAGCATTTTAGATAGTTAAATGTAGAAGCCTGGTAGTCATGAGGAAAGAGTTATAATTTTCCCTAGCTTATAAAGCAGGAAAGATTAAAACACTTTGACAGAGGCTTGAAGCTTTACTTCTCTTTCGGAAGCTGTCACCTCTCCTTTCTATCTCACAGTCTAATACCTAAAAGGTAGTATGTCGTGTCACACTAAGCAGTGGTAGAAGGTCTCTTAGCTCAAGGAAAGGTCTACCTTCTAGTTCACTTAATGTATGGGAAGCAACTATCACAGTCCTCCTGCTGCTGAGACCAGACCACCATCAGCAGCATTACACAGAGAATGGGGCTACCCTACAACATTGAGGCAGAGAAGCCATAGTTAAAATGCCTCAGACTCCCAGATGATGACTACAAGCCAACAGCCATGTTATCCACCTTCCCATCCCTATTCCACGGAGGGGGGGTTATAAAGCTACTTCATACATCTAATAATCTTTTTGGAAAGAAATGGCTGTTTCTCACTCAGGTTTTTGCAATCAGCTAGCTCTCTGCAGAGAGCAGGTTCTTTACCATTGACTGCAGGTTTCAGTTTTATCATTTCCACCATATGAGCTCAGAAGAGATATCTGCAGAAGTTTCCCAAAGGCTGCACATAAAAATGCTGTGCAGACAGAGGGCAAGGATGGTTGGGGAAGCTTGTGCTTGTCTCAGACCTTTTTCCTTTCACCCAGAAAGGTCACTAGTTGCTGCCCCCTGTCATGCCAGTTTTAACTGCTCACACATCATGCCTGGAAACTGATCTCTGGGGTGAGAGTAAAAGAGTTGTTTCAGGAGAGTTTTTACAGTCAAGCTAAAGATCATATTACAGTCCTGGATTGGAAAGAGGTCATTTTTCTGACCCCCTTGGTTAAGTTGGTTTTAACGCTGAAGCCTCTATAACATAGAAACATGTTACAAACCTCCACTTACCTACAATGGAAGCAGAGGCTTAGTTTAGCAAGTTGGCATGCTACTCCAGAGCCCAGTGTTCCTGTATGTTTACTCCTCCTTCCAGCCATACAGCAATCATAGGCACTTTCCTTAGAAGCTTCAGCTTATCCATTTCTAATGCTGGTTCAATGACCTCTAGAGTAACTGGGTGAGAGATAACCAGCTTTTATTTCTACCTGCTAATATGATATACATCCCACCAACTGCCCTTCTCTTAGGAGAAGGATCAGGCCTTAAGAGCAGGTAGGATCAGGTCTTAGAGAAGCTTATAGCAATCAGAAGCTTAGCTGCTTTAACCAGAGAGGGGCTGTTTACTGACACTGGGTCTGAACACAGCTGTGTAGCAGGTACCTAGAGCACACAGCTCTTGTGGAAAGAGCAAAATGCTTCACAGCTTTGTCTGTACACATTATGGGCTCAGCCTTTCCCTTAGAGAAAGCATTATGAGACCTACTGCACCGGTAAAACAGAAAGAATAACAGTGGCAGAAAAAACCTGCAGTCCTTTGTGCCACAGCTTTAGCAAGCACCAGCCACCTCAGTGGGACAGACAATTCACACTAAGGAGCTAGCAGTCTCTTTTTTTACACTGTCTTCACACCATTTTAAACTGCATTGAATCAGGCCCCACAGGTACACAACAAAGAGGACTAAGGGAGAGCAGTGATAGATTGGGAAAGCAAAGTTCTCTCAATTTTACACTCGATCACCCAGCTTTATCTAGAGACAAAAGGAAATCTCATTCCATGTAATTCACTTACCCACAGCACTCAGATGGGAAATCATTGCAGCACTGTTTGTGGGAAGGGTGAGAGGCATACACTTCCAGCAGCAGCAAAGGACACCATGATCTCCCAGCATAATCGCATCTCTAAAGCTATTAGGAGCTGCTAGGATCAAAGAAAAGAAACACCAGAGCATCCAAAACATACTTCCCAAAGGAGTCCCTTTCCACTTTACTAGCTCCATCCTGTTCTCTCTGTCCAACAGTTCAAAAAAAAAACAACCCAACCTGCTTGCAGGAAAAGCCTTTTATACTCCTAATTGAGCTGCAATTTGACAGAACTAAGTCTTCTCTTCTGACAGCTTCAGGTAAGGCTGCTACATCCTCTCATGAGATGGACAGTAACAAAATCCATTTGCACCTTGCAGCCACTCCTCCCCATTTAAATTGTCAGCACCTGCTCCACATTTGTCCAATTTTCTTTGTTCTGAAACTAGTTCCCTAAATCCATCTCTACTTCCTAAAGAAAAATAAACAGCTTTCAGAATGTAAATATAGGAGGCAGCATCTGAAAAATACTCTCCAGTACCATTACTGGGTAAGAATAACATTAAATGTTATGTCCTCCTTCAAAGAAAAAAACAGTTTTTTATTGCCTGCTCACAGAGTGCTGAAAAAAAAAACATACTACTTCACAAATAATGCAAACCCTTCCTATAATCTTATATGCATGTATATGCAGCATTTTTAGGTTTCTGTGTAAAGAGAACAAATTGTGATCACATCAAGAAGAACTTATTGTAGTGCTCAGGTGAATACATAGAAATATGCATGAAGCACAACACATAATGAAAACAGATGCATTCATTGTAAGAATTTTCAAAGTAACTCCACTACCACAACCATGCAAGCAAAACATCTACAACCCTTACAAGACTCTGTGTCTCCAGGGTCAAAGAGGTGCACAGAAAGGGAGGTAGTTACCACACTGGGACTTTGGATGCTTTCACTGTGAGACTCAGACTTTACAAAACACAGCAGCAGGCTAAGACTTTAAAAACTCATCTGAACAGAAGACCAGTCCCTTGCAAAAAAGATGCAACTAAAGCAGAGAAAGCCTGAGATAACACAGAAGGTTGAGGAAGAGAAAGAAACTAGAAGGAGAACAACTCAGCCTATAAATATTGCCTCCATCGCTGAAGAAGTTGCTTTGCTTCTCAGTCCCTTCCCTTTCAATGGGTAGCTGGTCTAGCTACCTGAACTGAATTACTTCTGCTTTAGCCAATCTACGGTAGCCACCCAAGTACACTTTTACCTCAGATTCAGCATCACATCTACAGTGAGTTAAGTACAGGCACTTAGAAAGGTGTGATGGAGCAGTTAAGGCACAGCAGGTCTATGGTGTAGTTTACCACACTGATTCACTTCTGTTGACGTACTCCATTGCCAGCTCAACCTGATGCGAGAATTGAAAATACAGAAAGGTACTTGCTTATGCAGCCAGCTTACAAAACTGTCTTGCTTGTGGTATGTTTTGAGTTTCCAAGGTATCTCTGCCTACAGAGCTGCAGTCATTCTGTGGGGGAGAGCCATGTAGATGTCACAGAGGACATGGCTGTTTTGATCTCTTCAAGTGAGATCTTTTTCCTTTTTTTTTTTTTTTCCTTTTCTATTTTACTGTAAAATAGAAAAAAAAAAAAAAGATTGAAAGAGTATGGAAAAGTCAAATAAGAAAAAATCACAAGTTTAGTTATATTGTCCAAAAGAGGGAAATATATCCAATAAACTAATGACAATTAGGAAATGGTGGAAATTATCTTTTATAAAAAGCTTTATAATGTTAGTTATCTGAAATATTGTTTGTTTATTTCAATAGTTCATTTTGTGTCTGAACTACCTGTCTTGCATGAATAAAAACTTCACCTTGGGGATCCACCACTACAATTTTTTTGCCTAATGAGTGGGATTTTCAAAACACTTTAACATTAACTCAGTTCTGTTTCCCCCTGAAGACAGGAAGTAATCTATTATCATCAATGGCAATGAAAAGAAGATAAAGCTGATCAAGAGTGTTTCTAAAAAACACCCTCCCACATATAATTTTCCTCTCCTGAAAGTTTACACTTGTGAATGTGCATATACCAAACATGCTGAGGTACTTAGGAATTTGGGGAACAAAAGTAACATTTGTGGCTCAGGTCCATCTTGAAAATACATTTCAAGGAGAGAAAAAAAAAAAAAAAGAATCATACGTAAACCATAAACATTGCTCAGAGCTGCAGAGTGTCTCTATATGAAAAGCTAAAGTAACAATAGTCTGATTCAAGACAGACCTGTTAAGAATAATAGGATAAAATGAAACCAGAAGACGTTTAGTCTGAATGGATGCAAACTTTCCCTCACTGAAATTTGTAAGCTAGCTTTTTTTTGGTTTTGCTTTTGTTTTACAAGAGGGAGTAAAACGGAGTTCAGTCCAGTTTGACAGCTGTATCTAAAGAGAGTGGCACAACATTTATTATCTGTAGTAACAATTCTGCATCACCAAACAACCTGCTGCAGTGTGCAAGAGCCTCATAGTTCCTTTACACTGTGTCAGCTGCTTGCAAAGGAGACACAATGCTCTCAGCAGCACGAAATGAAAAAATATTATGAATGATGGTATATTCTTTATTTTATGTCTGAGAAAACTGGTACAGAAAAGGGAAATTATGTGTCCAACAGTCTAAACTAAATCCCAGGTCCACAGTTTGATTCTGCTCCCAGTGACAAGTAGGGAACTTGGTCCTGTCAGGCTTGCATGGACAGAATTCTACTGGGGCATTATGAATTTAATTGCTGCATTCCTTTGCCTGACTTGGTGGAGGAGAGGAAAGGAATAGGACAAAGCAGTTTCCAGACTTGTGTGCAAGAAGAGGAATTCAGCTTTATTACAGTATGCTCCTGTCCCAGTCGCCCACAGCTCCATTTGTACAGGTAGCATCCTAGGGGATGGTTACTTCTCATTGTAAACTCTCATTATGCTGCCTGGGCAGCGCTGGGGGCTGCAGTACAATGAGTTGCACATGTCAGCAACACTGATGCAGGAAAAGGAAAAGTCCCTGCTGCTCTGACCATGTGGGTTCTGGGGAGGTGGAGACCCAGCCCTACAAGCCTGACACACTATTCTGTGTATTAGCAGTGGCTGTGCGTCTGCAGCAGCGATAAAGCCAGGCCACGGTGCTGGGGCTTGTTTGGCAACATGTCCTTGTGATACAAGCTCTGCATTGGAATAGGACACCTCTGAGGCAGAGGGCACGAGCTGGAAATACATCACACTTCTCCCATTGGAGATCTAAGCCCAGGAATGAGAGTAGAGAAAAGCAGGAAGCATTTCCTAACATCCCCAAAAAAAAAAACTGAGTGCTTTGGTGTGCCATGAGCCATGGTCAGCAGCACAGAATTTTGGGACATGCTATTAGGAGGTAGGATAGAGAAAGGGGAAAAGAGGCCAGAGAGATATTTGCTGATGTTGCAAGCACGTCCTGAGTGCGTGTGTGTTTGCCTCACTGCTGCGAGGAGAGCAGCCACTGTCCCATCTCTCTCCATCCCTCTCATCATGCAATATTCATCAGCTTCCTTTCCCCTTCTGCCTATGGGGATGTTGGGCTCCAACAGCAGCTGCATGATCACACACTCCAGCACTGGGGCCTGCTGAGCACTCGGTAGCATACAGAAAGGACACAAAAACTGAGGGGACTGGGAAAAACCCAAACTTTGAGGACATCCTTCATTTGAAGGACACAATATCATCTTCTGCATTAGGACTCCTGGAGCATTTCTCCTCTTCGGTGGTGTGCCAGGTTCATCACACGGGCTGCTTCCCTGATTTTACTCTGGCTGGGCACAGACCACGGGCATGCAGTATTGCACTGGACAGCTCTGCTGGTACCACTAGAACTGCTCAGGGTTTTTCTTCAGCTGCCTGAGACCGCAGGCAGCAGTGGTATAAAAGAGTGTAGTTCTCAACTCATTTACTCCACCTCTTTGCAGAGAAAGGTAGGCAGGAGGCTGCCAACATATAGATTGACAACGTGTACATGATTTATCCTCAAGCTTAACCAGAGCGAAGGCAGAGGCCAGCAAGCTGCTGGGACAAACCTGCAGAAGTTAGACTGGATGCTTTTGCCCAGGGTCACTGAGGTAAAGTGAAAGTGCTGTATTTTCTTTTTGGCATCATCATGCAAGTTACATTACAATGAGGTTTAAAAATCCTTTCACAAAGCTGTTTTTGACTCCATGTGTGTGTGTGCATGTGCGTGTAGACACACAAACTTAAACCTAGGGTTGCTCATCCTCTCCCATTTCCTCCTTCCCATGGCATCTGTTTTCCCTCTTACTAAGGCAGGAAGATATTAATTTTTTGCTCTGCTAGTCAGAAGATTAGGAGTATTAAGATGTAGGCAGCATAACAGTATTTATTTAGTTTGGGGTTTTTTTATCTGAAGGCCAAAGAGAACTTAATTTAATTGGTGGGAAGATAAAACAGGGCTGCATTTACAAACAGGTTATCTTACTACTGTCAACTCATCTTGCCTGCTCTGTCAGTCGTTTGAATTTAATTGTTCCAGGCCTCCTCTCATTCCCGATTACACTGCCTCTGCATAATATATTCTCTTTGCAGGTGACTGTGGGTCTGTAGGAAAGCCTCGAAGGAATGCATGATTAAAAAAAAAAATACATGTTAAACAAAGGTAGAAAAGCCCAGGGCTAAATACTTGCATGTAGTATACTAATAGATGACTTAGAAGGTATAACAGACTCTCCATCTATAGCTATCATGACTGGTTATTTTTCCAAGAGTTGCATAAACTTTTAAATGTTTGAGGGGAGAGGTGATGGGGTTTAAGACTGCCTATTTTTCACAACATGGCTACATAAGATGGACCACAGTGGTCCATTCTGGCCCTAGCTCTGGGATGCTATGGATAGAGAAATGTAGGCAAGATGAAAGCAGTTAGTTTTCCAGAAGAAAAACCCAACACTCTGGCATGACTAAGTGACAGAAATGCCCAAACCTCTTTTTAGACTAGACTCCCTTGAGTATTCCATATAACTTGCACAGTGGATTGGATTCTATCTCTGCTGTCTCTAGCAGAGTAGTACAGAGGTGGCTGTGCACAGTTTCACAGGTAGGTTTTGCAGCCTGGCCTGACCTCTGCAGCAGCTACAATCTATAAGTATGCAAGCCACCAAATGCCTATCTAATTCAGGTACAGCTGTAGGAGCTACAGTCATATCTCAATTAAATTTAGATTAGCCTACTCTACATTAGGCCAACTCACATATGCTTCAGATAGCTATTTCCCCAGTCACTCTTTAAGCCAACACCACCACCGCCATTATCAGGTATGCCAGCAATTTCAAAGATTTTTCTACATTTTTAATGACTGTAGTCACACCATCCAAGGGGAAATGCAGCCTGGGCTGGCAAATAACTTCTTCATGTCTTCAGATGAAATAAAATAACTCAGCAAAGGACCTTTGAAGACCTGGATGGGATCATACATACTAGTAGGCCAAACTGATACTTTGAACTGTATTTTAAATGCACCACAGTCACAAGACAGGGCAGAATAGCAGCACAATGGGACGTTCTATCTGGTCTCCTCTCGGTACTTGCATTTTAAAAAGTCCAGTCAGTCTGCTTCTCCAATCTTGACTGGGGCACTGGAATGCATCTGATTACATCAGCGATTACACCTTATGTTGAATCTAATGTTAGAGGCTGATTTCATAATCTTGTTCTCCTGACCAGTACCATCCTCATACTCAGAGCTTGAAGTCTGAGCAGTTTTCATGCTCCTTCCCTTCTTTGTTTGCTCCATGGTTACCACAAAGACAACAGATGTTCACAATCAGGGTCTTACTTTGCAGTGAAGAGTAAAGGCAATATTCAATATTTAAAAGGGACTGGTGGCTGAGAGAGGCATAAAAGCTGTTAGTGAGTGTGAATGTGTTAGTGAATGTCAAATGTGATAGATAGAGCCTGAACTAGTCAAAGGAATTCTTAAGAGTTCAGCAATACTCTGCTTATAAGCATGCAATATCTTGGTCTCCATCTCTCAAACTAAAATGAAGATGTATGCTCTATTTATGCTCTATGCCTTTCTGATCCACTTAACTCACCTTACCTGGGATTATTTACCACAGGGAATGTACCTGGAATCTGCTGTGACAGTTAAATTCCTCTTCATCCTCCTTTTCTATTTTTCCTCCTCTTCCTAATTCAAGTTAGCCTAAATGAGATCAGAGGAGTCCTGCCTGAATACCCCTGGTGATTCAGCCATGTCACAAGCACAATGCAGAGATCTGTGAGTCAGCAGGAAATGAAAAGAAACAATTCACCTGACCTTTTTTCTTACCATCCCTGTCTCCTAACTCTCCTTTTCCCAGGAAGAAGCTACAGCTCTCTCAGGATATCCATTGAGTGGCAGAGTTGCTCTCCCCATTGTAAAAAAAAACCAAAAAAACCCAACAAAACACAACAACAGAAAAATTCAATCCAGCTCAGGGGTAAATGGGAGGAGGGGAGAGGAGGAAGCACAGAAATAAACCCCTCCAAAACAGAGATACTTTCACAATGCACCTTCACGTGTGCTGTAATGCAGTTGCAATATAACACTAAAAGAGAAAAACTGAGTATTTTTCCTGGAGATGAAAAAGGCTTCAGAACATCATACTGCAGAGATACAGAAGCCAATCTACTCCCACTGCAGACATCATGTTAGATAAACAACTTTCTCAACTGGTCAGACAACACCCAAAACACAGTTAGAGCATTTGCCTCCACTGTAGCATAAGGAGTCAAGCCCTAATCATAATGAGGTGGGGGCAGAGAGAAAGAGGGAGAAGTTTCAAGCTGTCTTTCAAGCACAGGAAGTCTCAAGCACAGTCTCAAGCCATGGGACCACTCACCCATCACTAACGGGAAGCATAGGCACTCCTCATGCCTCCTTCTACCTTTGTAAATGTATGCCTCAACTATACCCATTATCTAGGCTGCTCTAGAGCCCCATTCCTCTGGTCGTTAGTCACTCTCCACTAATTTTCTGCCTAGTTTTAGTCATGGACAGTTTATACCCGTTTGTTCTTGTGCCAACATTGTCTTTTAGCTTAAACAGCTCTTCTTCCTCTTTGACGCTTATCCCCTTAATGTGTTTATAGAGAATAATCATATCCCTTCTCAGCCTTTGTTTTGTTAGACAAGCAGAACATTCTTGTAGTCTCCTCACATATGACAGGTTCTCAATTCTCCTGGACACCCCCACAGGCTTCTTCAGCATCCATTCCTGCTGGAGCTCAGCTAGCCATGTGACTAACTGGTGCTGAAGACGATGTTCCAGATAATGCCTCAGCAAAGCCTCATACAATGACATTAAAAATTCCCTGTCTTAGAAATCCTTCTCATCCTAAGATTGCATTTGCTTGTTTCTCACCTGCATCCCAGAGGTGGCTCATGGTTGTACTAGCTGATCACAGGATGACTAATACCTTGGTCCTTTCCCCCTTATGTCATTTCCAATTTATGAATTTATTTATTCTGGCACATAGCAGAAATTCTCATGGTAATCCCAAAAATGTAACCTTTCACTCTGCACGATCTAATTTTATCCTGTTTCTATTATCCTCGAGGTCACCCAATGCTTCCTTCACGATATCTCTTTTGTCTTGAAAGCCCCTCGGTTTTGTTTCATCAGCTAATTTCATCAGCACACTCCTTCTTTGCAATTTTATTCCTAATCCCTGTCTTCTCCAGCCTTCAATGGTAATTTCCCATGTGGTTTCACCTTTCTGAAGTCCAAAATAAATGAGATTTGACACAGTTTTTTCCTGTCTAGAAATCTGGTTCACTTCCCCAAGGAAAGTATTTGGTTAGTTTCTGATGGTTCCACTTTGGCAAACCTGGACTGTACTCATCTCACATAACATCCTGCCTGTAATTATTTTCACCTTCACAACTCCTTTGGTTCCTTTAAAACATAGACATTGTCATGCTGTTAAAAAGGAGAATAATTCTAAAAGAACCAAATAACTGAGAACAGATTAAAAAAAAAAAAAATTCACAAAACAAACAAAAAAACCCAAACCAAAATAAAACAACAACAAAAAAAGGCAAAAAACACACACACACAAAACCCACAGAAAATCCCCAAACAAACAACCCCTCCCCCCTCCAAAAAAACCCCAAACAAACAAAAAAACCAACACAAACCAAAAAAAACCAAAGAACTTTAAATCTGGATGCAGATATTTTTCTCTCTTTTTTTGGGGGGGTGGGTTTTTGTGTGTGCGTGTGTTGTTTTTTGTTTGTTTTGTTATTGTTTCATCCCTCTTACCTACCCCCTCAAATCTGAGAAATTCTTATAATGATTCAACCCAGATGAATAATTTCCCATTCCTCTCTAAATTATACTATACATTGTCAGCCTGGAACTGCTGTAAAACCTTTAAGAGTTTCACTAAGGAGCCCTTAAGCAGATACATATGGTTCATCAAGAGGGCCACTGGAGAGGATCAGGTTTGAGGGGTGGGCATAGTTGGTTAGGAAAAGGAGGAGGGTGTTGGGTTATCTGCATACAGCAGGTATTTCCATATCCTTTGAAACAGTGGGAATCCACAAGCTTCATATGAGCCAGGAGCGTGTTCTCATGAATAATGACTTGCATTAATAATGTTGTCAACCCCCACGTGCCAGTGGCCTCTTTCCAGGTGCTAGTGGCTGAATTCAAAAGGGCTGATTCACATAAGACCTAGAAAATAAAAATAAAAATCAAGAGGCTTATAAGAAGCTTTACCATCCCTTTTCAGCAACCTCATTAAGCTAGACAAAGGAAAATGTTTCAAATCCTAGCCACCACTGGAGACATGTAAAAACAGCCGGACAACGCAGAGGTGAATAGGCTATAACGACCAAGTGTGTGCAGCCTGGAAGGGAGCAACAGGATGAGACAGCTTAGCCCAAAAACTAGTGCTCCCATACAGTATTTAATTAAATAAACCTTAAAATCCAGGCAAGATCCAGTGTGCATCACCCACTGGTGAACACCCACTTCATGTGTGAGGCTATGCTCTCATGTGGTCCTGCTCTGTCAGCGGGGTTGGACTAGATGATCTTTCGAGGTCCCTTCCCAACCCTTAACATTCTGTGGTTCTGTGACTGTGCTCTCCTGGGTTAATGAGGACTGCAAGGTAAACCTGCGGTGTAACTTCTGCACTCTCGTGTGTCCTACCAGCACAACTTGTTCTCATGTTGCCATCCCAAGGATCCTAAGGCACTCCCCACCGGAAGAAGTGATTGATGAAAAATGATCCTGCTCACCTGTAAACAGCACCTATTTCTGCCTAATTTTATCTGGATTTTCTTTAGATCATGTGATCATACTGTCTGTATGTGAGTCTCAACAGTTTCAACTCAGTTTGGACATCTCATAGATACTAAGCTCTGAACAGTTTTGTGCATAAAGCCAGACAGGTAGACAAGGGCCTTTTAATGTATTTATGGACAGAACAGCTGTTGTGTATGTTTAAAAAACACTGGAAGACCTACATGAGAGGCTTAGTCTTGAGATACGAATCTGCAGGAGACTAAGCTTCTTCATTTTCACAGAACTAAGTTTTACATTGACATTCAGACCTCATCTGCCCTGGAAAGCTGAAGAAGGGGATAAATTACATGTTTATATGAGATAATAAAGCAAAATTCAAATGATGGCAATAAAGAAAGAATTTTTGGTCAGGGGTGAGATTCTGAATTCATGCCAAGTCATTACTTCTGCCCTTTTATATCCTTCTATAGGTATAGTTCCATGTTAGATGCTATAGAACAAGAGCTACATGACAGCCATTAATTTATTTTTCACACTCTCATGTAAAAGGTGCATTGGGTTGCCCCAGATTTTACTGTCAAGATGCTGGATGGAAAAGTGCTGAAAAAGTTGCCATAAGTTTGGTCTCCAGGCTATAGTCTTCGTGACATGGACATTGCTCTTGACCTGAAGCATATTCTTACCTCCCAACTTCATCTTGTTTCTGTCCTCCACACAGCCAG
Source organism: Megaceryle maxima (assembly GCA_024605025.1). Classification (NCBI taxonomy): domain Eukaryota; kingdom Metazoa; phylum Chordata; class Aves; order Coraciiformes; family Cerylidae; genus Megaceryle; species Megaceryle maxima. The sequence goes on from JANHGN010012612.1 coordinate 53,400, forward strand.
GAGGTGCTTGAGAGACCCTGCTGTTGAAAGAAATAAATGTCCCTGTATCCATGCCATGAGCTATATAGCTACCTCCTGGAGTCAAATGAAAACAAATGGGCCTTGATTTACCTAAACACTACCCTGTGTTCTGCTAGCTCTTCTCAGCTTCATACAAACATCTTACTTTTTCTACCTGCCCCTCTTCCTAAACAAGTATTGGCAAAATCACATTTAATTTCAGGGGCTAGTTAACATCTTGGCGAAAGGAAAACCTTTCTTAAAGAATTCACATCCCTATCTGCAGTGCTTACAGTAAACATCCTTGAGGTTTTTCTCTGCTGAAATGGGGCTATACTAACCAGAACACCTCTGACATTTCTAAATATTTGCTCACGCTAGCGTATACATTGCTTTAATGCTGGAAAGAACAGAATAGCCCCTTAAGGCAGGCTCATTTGTATTTGCATACAAGTAATAGTCCAGTTTGACTAAGCCACACAGCTTTCCAGCACTTTTACGTTAGTGTGACTGCATCCACACTAAGGGTGGCTGATAAAACAGCATAAAATCACTTTTCTAAATGAACAATTAGAAATGGACACAAAATTTGCATAGAGATAGCAAGCTAGGGAGAGATGAAACCCTTCTCCCCTTTGGGTTATCTTTGTACAGCAAGAAAATTAAAATTGGTGCTAATGCTTGTACAATTCTATAGGCATATGAAGCGGTATAAAAATAGTACCAAAAAGTCAGGTATCAGTGTTAATATTATGGTACATAAATAAAATAAATAAATAAATTGTGGTTTCAGGTGTAGGGTAAAGCAAGAGGGCCTTCATAAGAGCCAAAGTAGAGAGGCACTCACTGGAGTGAAGTTGGATTCTGTCTCTACCCTGACAATTTCCTTCCTTATTCAAAGCAATTGTTTCTGCCTCTCATTTGCATAAGCACTTTGCTCATTAACAGGCTGTAAAAAGAAAAATGAGCTGGGGGTGGGGAGAAGGAACGGGCCACTGATAGAATGAAAAACATTTTAAACCAAGGAAGCAAGAAGGTCATATCAACCCCAGGATGATAAGAGCTGAGGTCAGTGAAAGCCATGAGACCTTGCTGTCAAAATTACTCAGAAAAAGGGAGATAGAGCTGATGCTCATTCCTCACTCTTCTATATACATGACTATCTCCCCTCTCCAGTTCTCCTCCCCTCTCCGGCTCACTACCATCACTTTCTGTCCGTGCTGCTGTGCCTTTTAAGCCAGATCTGTTGGGGCCAATTCTGGTCTCATCCCAGCTAGTTTCCATGTGCCGAATCCATTTTCATCTTCTCCAGTAGAGAAAGAACCAGCCTTCCAGGTTTATTGGTAACTGCCCTCAAGGGACAAACCCAAAGCTGGTGTAGAGTGGAGCTGAGGATTCACTCCCAAAACAGACTCTCTGGAGGTCACAGAAAGAGGCAGTTCAGTCTGGAACAGCCACTCTGAAGTGGTATGTGTTAAGATTTGTGTTGGATTTGTGACTGCTGTGGCAAGCACACCCAAGGCAGTGGAAGACAACAGAAGCTCCTGCCTGATGCTGCAGGAAGGACAGATGGACCGCTCACACTCTAAGCCAGTAGATATTGGCTCATGTCACTGGCTTGAGACAACATCTGGCTTCCTCACTCTTGCTCCTTCCCACTGGCTCTCTCCTATTACAAGGACAGTTTGCTGTTAACATGGCTTCAGCCCAGGAAATAACTCCATTTTCAGGGCTAGCCAGACTCAAACTGAACAGCAAGGAAGCAACAGAAGGAGGAAAAGAAAATAATAGAAATAAACAGAGAAGTGGGATGATACACTACAAAGTGCCGTAACAAGGCTGAAAAGGACATCACGAGATCAGAGCCCTTTCTGATGTCTTAACCATTCTCACCATACTTGTCTAATTATGTTCTTAAGAAAACACCAGTGGTGGAGGAGGCTCCCTCTGTATGTGATCTGCTTGGGGAGTCTCTGCCCTTATCATTGGAGAAACTACCTCAGGGAATCTCTCTTGTAGTAGAAATCTGCTATTTTTTGTCATCAAAAGAACAAGGAGAAGATGGTTGCCTTTGGTTTTGCAGCAGCTCTCAAGCATTTTGGAGGCTGTTTTCACCAGTGTTCATTGTCACACATTAAAGGAACAAGACTGCTAACTGTAATGTAGACAGGACTTGAGCATAACTGGTCATGTAAGTGCAACTGACAGCAAATACTTGAGATAGGAACACACATTCCTGTATTCTTCATATTAGGCTGTGGAAAAAAGTGAGCACCCTGTGTTAACTAGCATGTAGTGAGAAACAACGCATAACTACCTTGCATGCTTTCGCAATGCAAATGATGCAAATGGAGGAAGTATTGATGAGTAGGTAAACCAGGGATCCTAAAACTCCTGTTCTCTCTCTTCTGCCTTCATATGCCTTTTGGGTCCATTATTCTGCTGCTGGAACTCATCAGGTAACACAAATCAGGTGAAGGCTCTTGATCTGGTATCTCAGCAGTCTTTTGGTAGTCAGTATAGGAATGAAAAAGGATTTCCCTGCAAACACCATCAGTGTCCACAGAAGCAGCATCTCCTAGAACAAAGCAAAAGTGCGTGACCTCCAAGCACATGAATAAAGGCTTCCTGACACACTCAGAAACATATGATTTCAAGTTATGAGTTTGGAAAGGATCAAATGAACATAGTTCCCATCTTCATGAGTAACACTATTAGCCTAAACACAGTAATGATGGTTCCCACTTCTCTGAACTTTACATACTAGAGCAAAACAAAATTGGTTCAGTGGTCAGTATAATCTATACACTTGCCCAACCTTGCAGCTTAGAGCCCAGTCTGCAAAGAAGTGGTGATTTGGCTTTTGGCTAATTAACACAGTCCAGATGTGAAATGATGGAAAAATCTCCAGCCACAGCAGCATTAACTACCCTCCACTGTAGGTGTGACTACATAATCATCAAACCACAAAAGGTGCAAAAGCTCATAGAGACATTCCCATGTCAGCTTTCAATGAACAGCACAGCAATTTCAACATGGAGTCCACTGAGCACCAAGTATCCACCCAAATACCACAAGTGTTAAAAAGGCAGCACTGAAGGATATGCTGTACCCGTGACTGTTGATACCAAAGACAGTTTGGTAATGAGCAGAGCTAATGATGCAGCTGTCAGATCTCTGTAGAGACGCAGTAAACCCCCAACTTTCAGGAAAACTGAAGCAAGTTCTTATGGCCTTGGGAACTGATGCCCATGTCACTTAATTCAGCAAAGCTCCACTGCGCTCAGTTGAGTTACATTATTTGCAGCAAAATCCCAGTCTGTGCTGGAGAACTAAAGCCAGGTATTTACTGAAGAATATGAAGGAAGAATATCATCCTACAGTAGACAGAGAATTACTTCATTTCTATAGGCCACATTATTATGCAAATAATCATCTTTGCTGTCGTAAAACTTGATAGATCAGGACATAAAATTTAGGAGGTGATGAGCTTAGTATGTTATTCTCTGTAAGTGCAGGTGTATCTAGTGTGCCTGTGGTTTGTCAAGGCCATGGGAATTGTGCTTCTCATGCCTCCACAAGAGATTTTCAGTACTGCCCTACAGCTTGGCTTCTTAGGCACTATCTCTTTGTTTTGTTTTGCAAAGGGTCAGCAGCACACTATGATCAAAACAGCAGCCTTCAGGCAGCCCATCACCACGGTGCTGCTGAAGTTTCAGTGCAGAAACCCAAGAAAGCAGTTTTATGGGGTGATAATAGTCCCACAAAGTTGACTTCCCCAGTGACCCAGGCAAGGTGTAGCAAATGAACAGAGTTGTTTTACTAGACAGCACCGATTGTGACAGAAACAGTGTCTAAATCTTCAGAAGTGTTCGATTGGAGAGAAATCTCATTTGGCATGTAGTCCAGTAGAAGAACAGAGCACTGTCCAGAAACATCCCCAGAGGTATTCTGGCACATGTAACTGGGGATAATAAAAAAAATGCCCAACTTGGATTTTCAGAATGCTAATCAGGTTTACAAATCAATGGAGGAAAACAATACTTTCTGGGTTTTTGTCTGTTTCCCAAGACTGATGATACACCCAGAAGCTGTCAACTACCCACAACAAATAAATTGAGAACTGTGATGCTGCAGAGGAACACCATAAAAGGAATTAGAAAAGCTCTTCAAGTGGAGCCAAAAAGCATGGAGTATCTGTTCAGTGGGCTTAACAATGTCTTGCATAGGTAATCCATAAATTGTCAATCCCTGCAGGGTAGAAGAAGCACATCCCAAAGAAATAATTTCTCAGTACTTGCCTGTTTTTCATACTTTTCCTGGGAAAGCCTGGTACTGGCTACTGACTTATTTATCTGTTGGTTTGGTTGTGAGTTGTTTTGTTGTTTTTTTTTTTATTTAAAGGTATTTTATTTTAAAATCTCATGTTTCAAGTTGTGCCATTTCAGGCCCTTAGTTGTGACTAAATGAATGATCGTTATTGTCCCTTGAAGTTTCCTCAACGATCTCTGCTTTATTGCTAGATTAGTTGTGGCTCAAAAATAATGGCATCACTTTCTTTCATAGCTTTCTCAAATACCTGGATCAAGTCACAACAACATACCCAGTGACATTCCCAGAGGATAACAGCTTTAAAGTTTGTAGAGTTGGTACCAGCTTCCAAAGAGCATTGTACATTCACATAAACTCTTGCCTAGGCCATATCTTTCATTTCCCCTTGTGTCCACTTCACTTTCAGGTTTGAGGCTGGCTGTAGCTGCTATGCAATCAAGATTTGCTTCACATTTGCTATACCTCCTGACTGCAGCCCCAAGGAAAAGGCAGACAGGTGCCCACAAGAGCAGGGAGCATATTTCACAGCAAAACATACCCAACAGAGCTTCTAAGCAGAGCTAAACGATGGACTAGTAGTGCTACAGTGCTTCAAGCTATAAAAAAATTTCACCATGAAAGCCTGGACAAAAAGACAGGGGTGGTGTCTACCAGCCAGAACAGAGCTGTGTGCATAGGAGCTGTAAAGAAAGGGATGGAGCAGCTGGAGAGCAAGCCCAGAGGGAGGGCAGGCAGTGAAATAGCACATGAAGGAGAAGACTGCTTTTCCCTATCCCTGAGTATGGTGCCCCATCCTCTAAGGCTAAGGGTTAAAAATACAGGCATGGCTGTAATCGTGCACTTCATAAGCAGTGTTCAAGACAAAAATAGAAGCAAGAGCAAAGGAATTTGAGGCATTTGCCTGGAATCCCTCAGGAGAGAATGAATTTACTTGGGCTGACTTGCCCCCTGCTGAGAAAAAATTATTCTGCACTCAGAATAATAATACTAATTATTATTATTATGACTGCTTACATAATGGCATTACCTTTCAGTCACCACTGAAATCCAAAACTTGTCATGCTGAACATTGTACTACAATGAAAATTGTTTTGCCATCTTCATGAGACAAGACAGGATAGGAGAAAACTTACCATGACTCATGATGCAAGAGAGGTAGTAGACCTAGGCACAGAAATCTCTTTCTTTAGTATCTTCCAGTGCAATTATCTATCTTCCTGGGTCTTTTTTCTGTGTGGATAGGCAAATTTCATGCCACATTGAATTCTTTTTTACTTCTTTACTCACTGAGATGTCAAGTTGAAGGAAATACATAAGGCTATGGCAGGCTTTCAGTTTATCCCTCCATTAATTCCATTCTTGCATTACCCTGCACCATGAAGTTGACAGTGATAGGTTTAGTTTTGGCCTAATGTGAAGAGGACATAAGGTGCTACTGAAGGTACAAATATCCACTATGAAATCTAGTAAAGTGGTAACCTCAAGTTATGAGGTTTAGCTCTGTTGTTCCTTTTTGGTAGAAGATACAGTCCCCTGAGCTGGGACATGGGAACTGGTCATTAATGTCCCCCTGCTCCAAATCCTTCACAGGAAAAGCTTTGTTTAAGCTGCCTCAGTTTGCACTGAAACAGATAAGGAGCACACGTGAGTTCTGCTGCTTAAGCTCCAAGTAACAGCTAGAAGCTGTTATATCTCTAACCTTCCAGGATAGATACATTAGAGATCTTCCTCTTGACTTTGAAATGCCTGGATTTGGCTGAGTAGTTCTGAGTCTCGTGATGCAATGGGTATAGCAAAAAAAGTCTGTGGGAGCTTCAAATATTAACTGAAGCTGTTTGCTCACCAGCATTGTCTGATGTGCATTGTACATGACAGACAGCAAGGCCTGAAGACACAGAACTATAAGAAACGGTAACAGTCCAGACATTGAAAAAGCATGCAGACATTGAAGAAGTTAAAAAAAAAAGTCCCCCTGGTTCAATTTCTTTGTTCCCTGGGGAGGTCCTTTCCATTTTTAATTTGTGGTGTGCTTTTTTGCTGGCTGGAGGGTGCCACAAGACACCCAAGACACTAATCATTCTAAGAAAATATTTTCTTCTGGATGCAGAAAGTGCCAGAAGTTTAAAAAGAAAAAGGAGAAAGAGAGCAATCTTAAAATCAGCTTGCAACTTATAAGAATAGAAAGGTCAAATTCTTCTCGGCATAGTCGGTATTTGTTTCATATTCACATCTCATTGCCTTGCATCAAAAATAAGAAGTGGAAAAACTAGTCTTACGGATCAACAAGCGTCACCTGCCATGAAAGAAGGTTCTGGAATGGGAGTCCAATTCTGTGAGCCAAAAAATTGGGTTGCCCAACTGCATCTGTTGCTGACATGTAAATCAGCCTTCTCTAGCAATGTTGTGAGTTTTCAAATTTTGAGACAGAGCCAGCAATGCTTAGCAAGTTCATGAGGCAAACACTAGTTGCAGGAAGCAAAACCAAGAGCTTCAGGTGGCTTCAGCATCCAACTCCATCAAGCAATACACAGCCAAAACCTTGGTGGCCTTTTATAACCTTGCAGAATGGTGTGGTTAAACAGCAATGGTCAACAAAAGAGACAAGAGAAGCAGCAAACTAGTTAGAGAATAAGTCCCTGCAGGTCTTAAGCAAGTGGCTCTGTGAGTTATCTTAATATTGCCCAGGGCTTCAAATTTTCAAAGGGAACTACGGAGAGCAATTTTTCCGGAAATCAGATCCAGAGTGACTCAAATTAGAGATGTACTGCCTCCACCCACCTGCTACCTCTAAATGAAAATGTCAGCCTTAATTCATGAACGTTTTTTAAATCCTTTGATGGCAAGGACTTGAAAAGCAGCAGGTATTATCACAAGCATTCAGGGCTTGTATCAGGCGCATAGCTATTTTATGAGCATGCAGTGTTCTCCCACATTCTCTCACCCTGGTAAGTTATAATGTATCTCTGGGGCAGGTTGATATTTGCACTTTGTTGACACCCAATAAATAATAATCCAAATATTTGCACACATGGAATATTTTGTGACATTATAGAGCTGACAGACCCTGATTATTTGGGAGCTGCTTTGTGCACAGCGCTCCCATTGGTTTCAAAGTAAGTGCAGAGTTCAGAAGAGCTGCAGAGTAAGACCCGTGACATTTATGTTTATGAAATAGGAGAGACCTTATCATTTGCTGGTTCTGTAGTCACAAAGCCAGAATAGCTGATGAGGGGCCTTTGCCAGTATCGTCAGTATAATCACAGTGTACACAACTGTAGTGTCTTGGCAAGTAGTAAGTGAGCCAAGGAAAACAAAAGATCATCAAGGGGTGCTGCAGGGCTGGAGGGGGTCATTGGCAAAGCAGCTCAGGGGAGCCCCAGACTGGTGGAACCGGGGGGGCTTGGGAACCCAAGAGGGGACTGGCAGCGTTAGCATGTGGACTCCTAGGCTGGGAGATATTGAGGGGCTGCAAGGCAGGAGGAGGCACTAAAGAGCTGGGTGTGGGGCTTTGGATGGAAGCAGCAGGACTGCCTTGTGGGGGGCACCGGCGCAGGCAGCACAGAAGCTAACAGAGCTCGTATGCCATCTGCTGCTGTGCTATTAACCGCTATTAGTCACTGAGCTTCATGAGCATGAAATTTCCTTAGTTGCTGAAAAGGAAGGAGAAAAGCCTAGAATTTGGCTTAACTTTGATTAAGCACCAACAAATTTGGGACGATTTAAACAAGAGGGATTTCAAACATCTCATTGAAGCATGGTTGCAAAATTCCTTCCTTGCCTGGGGGAGGTACACACACTGAGTACACCCCATTATACTTCTCCTTCCACAGCACTTTTGTCAGCAAGATAAGGAGAAAGTATTTGCATGTGGTTAGGGAAGGAGCTATGGATTTGCTAAATGGATTTGTACCCTGTTCGGTTAGAGTGATATGGTTCAGCACATTCCAAAAACGATGGAGGTAGACAGGAGTACGAATAGAAACAGCTTTCTCAATTATGCTAGTTAAGATAAAAGTTGGCAAACTTATTAATCCTCATGCTTCAGGGCTTTTGCCGATCAGTGTCTTGGGTCAGGAAGAAACATCCTACACTTTGTTATGGCGTAATGACACAGAATTAGAATTGATGTCTCCTACTCACCCACTAGCTTTGGCTATTTGCTACAGTAGGTCATGAGGCCTCTTGTGACTGCACAAGCAAATGTCCAGCTCCCAGAAACACTTTGGGGATACAAAGGTTACCTTAGTGTATAGAAAGATGAATGCAAAATGGGACTGTTGATTTTCTTCCTGTGAGCACTTGCCCTGGAAGCCAGACTTTCACTCCTCCAGTTGCATGGGGAGGGAGATGGAAGGTGGGAGCAGAGTCAACCTAATGCAACTGTCACCCAGCCACAACACGTCTATACGGCTCTATTTAAACTGCAGACTGGAGAACTAATGCATTTGCAGATAAAGGCCGAAGGCACTACTTTGAGAAAATTATAAACTCCTTCCTCAGACAGAGGGAAAAGTTAAATGCATCTGCCAGATTATTAGCTTGGAACAATTTGCTCAGTCTTACTGAGAACAGATTACATATAAGCAAGATTTGGGCACAACAGGGGACCAGTCAGCATCCAGCAGTCCCATGCAAGTAGCAGGCCAGAATTTGGTGACAACTGCATCAGCCCACCTGGATGTCAGGCAGAAAAAACAGACCATTTTGTGCATGTGGAAGTCATAGAGTACGATTGGACAATGCAGTAAATCTGATCCTGGGGCTATTAGAACTGGATCAAAGGCTCTGCAGCCACGTCAGGTGAACTGCTGAGCTGGTTAAAGCTCACTCTATTGGAAGTTTGTGCTTAGCCAGCACTCTCCAGTCCTGTCCTGTAAAGGACCCTGTGCTTCCCACTGACTCCTTGTATCTGTCTCACCTGCACCATTCAGGATTGGACTCCCCGTGCCTGGCAGACAGGCAGCTGTGGTTTTCAGCACAGTCAGAGGCAACTGAGAATTCAGTCTTTCCCAACTAACCACATCCTAGCTGAGGCACTAAAGGAAGCTGTTCTCTCTTCATGACCATACATTACAGCCATTGTTAGTCAGTCATTGTAAAGTGCTCTTGGAGCAGTGGCAGATGTCCTATTACACTGAGAGAAGTAAGACACCTGGGTTCGTTACCACCTAATTAGGTTCTCCATGTGATTAACTACTTGTGCTGCAGACAAAGAAGCAAACTACCCAAATGAATGCCAACAGAAGACAAGCTGGCATGGCAGCAGCAGGCACCTGACAGGCACACACAGATCTGTAACTCATCTGGCTTCCTGATGGAGAGTGAAGGATTTTTAGTAAAAGTTGTAAAACTATAATCAGAAACTCTGATAACATACGGTTTGCCTGAGTCAGTTATGTCCTTTGTGACTCCCACAAAGCCTTGTCATCTCACATACAGAATACATCTTGATACCTACCTCTGGCCCATCTGACCTATGTAATCCATTATGCCTCCCCTGCAAAGCCCTCAGCATCTTCCAGACACCTCAGCATCTCCACCTCAGCTTTACCTTCCCAGCAGGTGACTCTTCTTTAGATCTTTCTGTACTCCACTCCTCCAAAGCCTGTGCTGTCCCTCTGCATAAGATCATTTTTGTACTTGTCCCATAAGAAAAGCTTCTGTTGGGGAAGCCCTTTTGGCTAGTCCAAAGACTTGGCCATCTTCCTCTTGCCCCCATTGCCTAAACCCTGCAAAGTAATAAAGCAAGTCTGCAGAAATATCTCTCTTTGTTGAGACCTTCCCAGCCTGCTAGAGCTGAGGCTGCAGTATTCCTGTGCAAGCCTGAAGGCAGCAGGTTGGATTTCCTCCTGAGTGCCTGATCCAGCCCAAATACAGATCCACATTCAAACTGTCTGAAGCCTCCAATCAATCAGTGAATTGTGCTGAATGCCCTTAGGAAAAAAAAAAAAAAATCTTTGATGAGGCTTTGCTGCTAGCAACCAATCCAAATCCATTAGCTTTCACATCTGGAGTTCCAACGAACAATAAAAATGAGCTTGATGGCCTCAATCTTGTCCTCATTTTTCAGCATCACAATAACCTGGCTCCACTAAACACAATTCAGCATGATTGCTTGACTCTGCTCAGACTTCGGGGATGCCCAGAACCACTATAGCTGCCAGAGAAGAGGGTCAGGACAGAGGGTGCTTTGGCAAAACTCTGTGTGTATGTGCACATATGCAAATTAGGGAAAGATAACTGGAATTGGAGAAGGTGCTTCAGGGTAAGATCAGGGGTATTGGCAGAGCTTATGATATAAATCCACTCAGTATTTTCTCAGTCATATATGAGTACCTGTGCAGGACTATTGCATTTACAACATGGCCACCTCTTAACCAATTTCTGCCACTTTTTGAAGTATAATTGCTACTTCCCTCCTTGTGGACACTCCTGCTGTCCCCTCATGAGGTCACCCAAGCCTTCATCTTCACCTCCAGGAAATGTAGGGCCTTGCCTTGCAATTGGCTTGTAAGGAAAGAAGGCTTGCTCTGCCTCCCACCATGCCCACAGGGAGGACCCAGGCAATTCCAGGTGATCTAAAATGCAAAGATGTGGCAGCTCAAAGTGGATGGAGGCTGAGATAATTACATGATTTGTGCTCATGATGAAAGCTGTTCCAATGCTGGGTTGTCTGCACTTGGACTAGTCCCAGTGCTGCAAAGAGCCCAGCGTGGCCCTGCAGCTGTTGAGCCAGTTGCCTGGCAGGTGGGCAGAGCCTGTGATCTGGAATACCAGCTTTTAGATGCTTCTCTTGGTTTCTCCAGGAGCTTCCTATACTGTAAACAGTTATTCTGGGTTGTTGTGTTTTATTTTCAGTTGCACTTCTGAGGTGACATTGGTGTCAAAATGAGGTGGACACCATCAGGTAACCATTACGTAAGACACTCTGGTCCTTCCACTACTGCATGGGCAATCAGCCCCAACCCAGGATTTACCCAGTTTAGGTCAGCCTTATTTCCAATTGCCTTGCTTTGCATGCATACCCTCCAAGACCCTCTCCTTCTTGTGTGAAGGGCAGTTGGTAGTGACAGCAGCTCTTCTCCTGCCCCCTTTTTGACACTTCAGCCCCTCTCCAGGCTCCCTAATCCCACCTCTCTCTCGTTGCCTTTTACAAAGTGGGAGTCCATGCTGAGACCTCTGTGTGAAACCATCAACAGCATCTGTTAATGGGCAGCCTAATAGTAATTTAATGGGCCTGATATAGCTATTAGATTTATAAAAAAAATATGAGCAACAATAGCCAAAGAAGAGTGCTCAAAGGCAGGCAAAACTGGCAGAGTCTTTCCCACTTGGACTCAAGCAGTTTAAGCAGTGCCTGCAGCCAGGCAGGAGCTTTGCTGGCTTTCCAAAGCTGCCACACGTTCCTGGGAAGGAGATTTCATCTGAGAATGACACTGTCTGCCCAGCCTGCAAGGTCATATGAAGGATCCTCAGGCAACTTGTAAATAGCTTTACAGATGCTGCTACCTGTAGGGTGGAGCAGTCCCAGGAGGTGGGAGGTCATGCTCCCCAACACCAAGGAGCAGGTCATCACTGGAGTCACAGATTTTAATATACTCACAGTGCAGAGAAAGGTCTGTTAAGGCCTCATCCTACAGACTCCTCTTTCCCAAACATGGCAGAGCCTACCTATCAGAAGCAGACGGATTTATTTGATTGTGACAGAATTTATACCTAAATCTTTTAATACTTGCTTTCCTCGTGTGTAGCCAGAAGTTTTATGAGACACACTAACCCTTGTTCAGGAAACAGACAATATATTTTAAAGGATATTATATCTAGTGGACATATCATATAAATTCCCTTTGCCACCCTGGTGTCCACCTCTAGTTATACAGCCACCATGAAGTGAACACCAGTCTGGGGCTCCTTTAAAGGTCCTTATCACTCCACACATATGCTGCCTGTGCAGGATGCCTGTGCCTGCAAATAAAAGCAGAGCTGAAAAGAGTCAGGTTGTTATTAGATGATCGTGTTGTTTTGGTGTCAGTGACACTGCTAGGATATGCATGATCTCGACAGACACCTCTGGAAGATGTGTGGGGTCAGCTTGAGGACAACCTTCCCTAGTGCTGGGAGGTGTTCTAACTGGGATGTTCTTCAAGCTGCACATGCAGCAGCAGCAGGAGATATGCTCACACCACACCAGCACTACCACTTGAAACATACACCACAGTTTACCAAAGCTGTCAGGTACTCTCATGGTACAGCATCATGATGTTAGTCTTATGGACAACCCTAACTCTCCACCTCCTTTCCCATCCCAGTCCACCCCAGGGCCAGCCCTGTTTCAAAATGGGACAGCAGAAAGGCAGGGGCTATGTCCCTGGCCAGAAGCTCTCCATTCTCTCTGGGCAAGTCCAGCAGCACAGGATAGCCATGTGTCTAGAATTAGAGTGGTCTCATGCATTTTGATCCTGGAGCAGGTAAGGGGTATGAGATAAGGATACCATCCCTCACAGTATAAGCGAACAAAAAATGTTTTCATTCCTTTTCTTCATATGTAAAATCTCTGGAAGACAGGTCCTGGGTCTCAGCAAGATCCAATTGATTGCCACATGGGGAATTATTGACAGAAAAGAAAAAAAAAAACCACCTCTTTCCTATTGCTGCATCCTAAGTGCTCACCAAGACCATATCCAAGAAGTGCAAAAGCACAGCAGTGATGTGACAGTTTGGCCTGTTACTAACAAACAAGCACATTGAAGGTGATTACAATTACTTTTGTAGCTGAATTTAGCAAACTGTAACTACCCTCTGGTTAAAATAACATTTGCTGTTTTCAGGGGTAAAAAACATGTTTAGGTTCCTGTTAAACCTGGAATATGGGGTTTGCAGGTGACTTCAGCAGGCTTCTTGGACTTGATTGCATCTTGGTAGTCCTGGAGGAGAGATTTTGAGTTGCCACTACAAATACGAAACACGTTAACCAACTCAGATCCTACGGAGAGCAGTACAGAACCTGTGACTACCCAGGAGATGGCTTGGTACATGGATGCTTGAGGGATACTTCCCTTGTATGCCTGTCCTGCCCAGCCCCAAGCAGCAGCACAGCTAGCTCTTGGCCTCAGGGAGCCTCTGCTGCACCCAGCTGGGGTGGCATCAAGACCTGGCAGACAAGGAACTGACAGACAGGGATCTGGCCTTCAGCAGCAAGGGGGAAGACAGTGCGCCAAGGGTGCCCTTCTCTTCTGGAGAACTGGAGGCTGCCTTTGCTTTGGCAATCACAAAGACAACCGGGATTCATAACTGTAGGAGCTCCCTGCAGCCAGGAGTCTGAATAATTCACTTCCCAGCAAGAGACATCAATCCTTTCTCTGCAACCCCTTCTACCACCTTGTAAGATGTATGAGGGGAAGGCAGGAGGCATTTTTATTATTTTTATTTAGTTTGTGGATGTTTAGTGTTCCTCACTATAGGCTATATTCAGTCCTCACGTGCATGATATTCTCAAGACCTTTATCAGTTAACTATCCCTGCTTTAATTTTCCCCCTGTTCTCACCCTTACTTTTCCCTCTTTATAAATTACAACATTCAGGCCTTTGCTGGCGGTAGAGAGCACTACATTGTTCTGGAATAAAATGGACTTTATTCCATTATAATGACTCTGCTTCCAAAGGGGAGTAGTTATACTGGAATAAAAGTATTTTTTATGCTCCAGTCTGGAGCATAATTCAATCATAAATTACATCAGAAAAAAATAAAGCATAATAATAAAATGGCAGTTTGTGCATTGATTAAAGTGAAAACACTCTTCATTCTGGAATATTCCACGTATAAAGTGAAGTTAGTGTGCAATAATCAAGGGTGTGATTTTTTATAGCACACTAACTACCCTTCATTCATTCCCTAATGGATACCCTGCCAAAAACCACGAATGCCTTTAGGTGAGGCAGGTTTGAAAGTGGAATAAACTATTGTGCATTAACGTGCACTAGAAGTATTCAGAAGAGAGCACAGGGAAGTCACTAGCAAGCTGAAAACCCACCGCTAACTATTCCCCCAGTGACACCCCCAGGGAAGTCCAGGCACGTCCCAAAGTTGGGACAGCTCTAATGGAATAATTATTCATGTTTTTCTCACGGTAGGAGACTTTTCCATGCACATTGGCCCTTGTGATCCAGGTCTTGAAACAAGCCATGGGGCCATGAGGACTGCGGGATTTCAAGCTGTCCTATACTTGAGAATAGGGATATGCCACCAGGAGATGTACACTGCCAAAACCGTCCCTTCTAAACCCACATCAGGATGTAGAACGTGTTTCAGGCCCCCCAGAGCTGCTGACCAGCCAACTCAATGAAGGTAGAGCTTTGTATATGTGCTGGTACCCCAGAAGGATCGAGCAGCCAACATCAGACATATACAGCCAGGGGCTACACTTAGGGCAGTTCTTTTTTCCACTTCTCTTGTCAGACAATAATACAGCATTTGTACCCAGCATCAGTTTGTATCAGCCAAGAACTCTTGATCAGACTTCAATGTACCCCATAAAGCAATCATTTGCAGGGAGCAAGGGAAGTGATCTCCTAGCTAGGAGACTTCCCAGGGAGTCTGTCATTCTTTTTGATTCCGCTTATATTTTTCTTTGTATGAATTTACAGACTATGAGAATTAAAGAGTATTCACATTTGCTATTTTTGCCTAAAGAACAGAAATATGCTATAAATGCTTCTGAATTGATTTCTATGAAGCTCTGCTAGACAATCATGTCAAGCAGGAGTCAGGTGCCAATCCCAGATCTGCCGGGGAGGCACTGCCTGATGCCCCCACAGCTGAGAAAGGATGAGTCTGAGTACAGTCTTAAATTCGGGATCCTCCCAAGAATGTGAAGCCCTTGGCAACATCTGGGTAAAATTTACTTGTGGTTCAGAACCAGAATGGCCTGCCATTTGGGAAGCCTGAACATTCAAGACCTCCATATTTCATTACCCAAGACCTGCCCATTGCTTCCACCTTGCAGCCTTCCAGATCTCCCAGACCAGGGCTCCTCACATCAGCTCCACATTTTTCACTAAGAATGCTAAATCACTGCCACACTGAGAGCTGGCCTTGGCTATCTCTTCACCAGTAAAAAAAAAAAAAATAAAAAAAATATATATATATATATCAAAGCCTCATTACTTAACACATTTTCACTAATGTGATGTTCAAATATCGCTCAATGCCTCATATAGAAAAATGACATTCCAACACTTCAGCTACTCATGGTTAATGTTAAGGTGCCTTGACAAAACAGTATATTCAGAAACATTACTGCCTGTATGTACACTAAAGGGAATATTGCCTTCAAGGTTGTGTTAGTTGGAACTGAAATCCAACTTCCATGGACTTCAGGAGGTGGCAGACACCCACCTGCCTCCAAGAAATCTGAACTTCGGGCTATGGGCAAACAAAGTCTTATGATCCACCTATTTATGCATTATTGCCCTCTACGATGAAAAGTAATTTAAGCTTAGCTAACATCTTTTGCATTGAACAGGGTCAGGAGAGCTCACACATTCTCCTGCCAAATCTCAGCTGTCAGGATGGTGACATTTAATGAAGGGAAAAAATTAAGGTGGGATGGGGGCAAAGAGGGTGGTTAGCACATTCAACTACCAAATTAGATTCTTTAAAGATCATGATCTTAAAGGTCTTTTCCAGCCTAAACAATACTATGATTCTATGATCTTTTCCCTTCCCAACATGTGATTTCTAGCATGGGGTATGGAAAAAGGAGCCTGTGGAAATGGCACAGAGCTCCACAGGCAGATCAGCCTAAGGACATCAAAAGTATTTCTCTAGTGCTCAGGTCAAGAGTTGAAGCCAGTACTGTGTGCTGACTGGCTCACTGTGCTACTCGGGCCCTTACCAAAAGGTTAGAGTGAAGCACTAAGTGAACATCCAATTTGAGATGTGGATTATATCAACAATTACAATCTGGAGCATAATTCAATTATAAATTAAATTAGAGTTAAAAAAACCCAACATCATAATAAAATGGCGATTTGTGTGTTGATTAAAGTGAAAACATGCAGTCATTAGCTGGTGTTTAAATCTTGTTAGCTGCAAGCAGAGCTGCATATTGCCATGAACCCAGTGAGAGCCTGTGGGGAAGCAGCACTTTTCTAGGTGTTTAAAGCATAGATGTGCATCAGGACAGCTGCTGCCCTCTGGGACCTCAAAGATGGAGGTAAGGCAAGAGAGCAGTATTTACTGGCAATTATAATCATTCACACACAACCTGTAGCAATGTTTTGTATATATTAATTTTCATGGGAAAACAGCGCAAGATTGCCATCTTTAAGTGGGAAGTGTGAAACTGAGTCAAGGGCAGATGATGGGACATTCTTGCTCCATAGTCTTGCTGTGACTTAGGGGCTACACACAGAAAGGGGAGAGAATTCCTGTCAGCGTGTGGTGAAAAGCATGAGGTCTTCACGACCCCTGGTGAATCTCAAGAGGGCAGTAGGGGCCCTGTATGAAAGGAATATCCTCTGTGAGTGTTTCTGCTGCCCAGAGAAGTGCTTAGAAGATCAAAACTGGGAAATTCTGCTCCTCTGTATTTCTCTTAAAAGACTTACAGCCTTGAGGGATGCAGAAAGACAGATGCTCTTGGCCACTGCTTCACAATCCTGTCAACTTCTTGCCCCCTCTGATCTGTGTGGTGGACAGGGCAGAGACCTCAAACATGGGCCTGATGCATCCTAGGCTTCCTCACATTCACCATTAAAACGTCAACACACCTTCCTTCCACAGTGTTGCATGTCCTTCCTCACACGTTTCATGCCACTAGGCTGAGGAGCTTGTGTCTTCCCTGAACATTTAGAATAACCTTCCTGAGTAATGTTGATGTGATGCATAAAGTCTCCTTGCAGCCCCCTCTTTCTCCTGTATTTCATACCTCTCCCAAGCCAGGCACACTGTGTTCCCATATTATGAGAGAATAATTACTTTTCCCCAGCTCACATCCATACTATTTTTTTTCCTCTTTTGTTTTACAAACTCCTCTCCCAAAGAAATATGTCCCTGCACAGAAGCATTAGATCGAATTTTTAGATCAAATTATCCTTCTGTTCTATAATACTATCCGTAATTACTCCCTGTAACTTTGCTTTTGGTGGTGATCTCAACCATCAGGCAATTTTCACACATCTCGCCAATAGAATTCAAGTAAAGCAAATATTAGAGTGTGAATTTATTTTTATTTATAAATTACTTAACAGAACAAAAAAAAAAAAAAAAGGAGACAAGCTCTGAGCACTTAGCAAATTACCGACTTGAAATAGATGTTGAAAAATTTGTCTATGTTGTTTTCTCCTTTGCCTTGCAAAATGGAAAAAAGCATACGTGCTCAGATAATGGAAAGAATGGAGAGGAGCTGTACAAACTATACCACATTTCATCACAGTGTAAGGATGCATACAGAAGTCTCAAGTTTTCAATACAGTGAGATTCCTCAACCCCTCCTAAGTCTAGGCACAGACTCAAGAAACCTACCTGAGAAAGGCAAACTCAGTATTTCACCTGGTCATGTATGTCTGAACTGCATTTCCTTTAGGCTCTCTGTAGCTTCATCTTGGAGCTACTCAGTTACATCTAGTTTGGAAATTATTTTTCTCTACATTCATGTCACTTCCCACAAAATTTCACCCAGAGATCTGGCCAATGGAGAGCTAAGCTTTAGATTGACTCAAGTTCAGTTGAAAGTGTAGCAGAAAAAAAAAAAAAAAAAAAAAATCCTATAAAACCCCTGCTTTTGACTCCAGCTCAAAGTGTTTTGTTCCAGAACTGAATCAAAGACCAAACTTTGTGGTTTAGATCCATCTGCCACAAGTCCTTGTCTCACAGGTGAAAGCCTGTAACCTACTGCCAATGAGGGCATGTTTCATAAAATTGCAGTGGGAAGACTTGGCTGGCAGAAAATGTCAGCATCTGCATTCTCCAGGGGCAACAAACACTGGCTTGCTCATACAGAATCTGGACATTAGGGCAAGGAGGAAAAAATCAAGACCATTGCAAAAGACCAGTACATGTTTTTGTCATTTTGGCCAGGCTTTTCCAAGACCAAGGGGAGAAAGAGCCTAGCTGTCTTAAATGAGCTTCTCTTACTATCACCAGCAAGCAATAATTCCTTTCAGCATGAATTATCAAGGCTAATCTTAGATTTCAATAGGGAAATCATAGGAAGGATGCAGGAAGGAGAGCTTTTCACTAAAAGAAGGATCCCAGTAATGGACTTCGTTTATGTTAAACATCAAAAAGAGAGCATGCTTATTGACTTTTAGTAAGCCTTCTTCCAGCAACCAAGTTGCAGAACAGATCAGGTTTTAGGATCTCCATTCTTAGAGGTTTTCAAGACTCAGTTCAACAAAGCTGTGGCTGACCAGATCTAGTGTAGGTGATAGTCCCAGGGAAGATGGATTATATGATCTCTAGAGGTCACTTCCAATCAGCCTTTCTATGATTCTGTAGCACAGGTATAGCCTCCTTGATTTTGTTCTTTGTATCAATATAAGAGGTAGGGCTGAGTTTGCATCACCCATCAGACTTCTCAGCAGAGTGAATCATAGGCTTATAGAATAACTTGGGTTGGAAGGAACCACTGCAGGTCATTTGGTCCAACACACCACTCAAAGCAGGGCCAGCTTAGATCAGATGACACCACAGGAGATGGAGAAGAGATCAGAGGCTACTGGCAAAGACCCAACAAAGGTGACTAAGAAAGCCACCTCTATTCCAAAGGTTTACTTATGCTACTGGGCAGAGTACCAAGTGGTGTTCATCCTAAAGGAGCTCATTCTTCCCTCTAAAATATTTTAGGATTCCACAAATAATAATAATTAAAAAAAAAAAAAAGACTCAACTTCCTGAGTGACTCCTAGCTTCATTTTTAATGCTGGATGATCACAGGGGTTCCCTCAGAGTAGAGCTATCTAGTATCTCCCCCTGTCCAGGAGCTGAATCTACTGCAACCATGACAGTTCAGGTAGAAGTTGTCCTCCAAGTATTTTGGAAAGAGAGACCCCATGGTGCCTCAAAACAGTCTTTTCCAGTGCTTCATTCTCCTTCCTATCATAATACTTCCCAGCATTTTAACTTAGTCTCACTTCCAGCTGCACAAAGGAATGGCATCTTTCCCTTTTCATGCATCTTTGGTAGGTAACCATCGCCTTCCTCTTCAATCCCTGCAAAGTAGGGACCCAGCCTCACAGATACCCACACAGCATTTAACACAACTGGGCATGAATCAAAGCCTTTACATTTGTATCAAGTTTGTAAGACACAGTCTACACCAATAAACGCACTGACCCTGTAAAGAGGGGAAGAGTCTTTTCAGAGATAAGAAAATGAAGCAGAAAGACAGCCTATGTAGTAGCATGGCAAAGTTCACACACAAAGCCTGTGCCAAGCCTGGGAATCAGGCCTTAGTCAAGCATCTTAATGTTCTCTCCACTCCTTTTGGCACTGCTGCGATATGAAATAATAATAATCATGAAATGTGCCCAGACACTAAGAAGATCATCACCTTAATGCAGATAATAGGAATAGCCAGCATCTGCGTAATGTAGAATCAAAATGGTTTATAATGGGGAGAACAAGATGTAGCTTAGAGTTTAAAAGTAATTAAAATTTCCTACCTAAGTTTCTTTTGCTTAATGTACTTCCAAAAAAAAATGTTCATCTGCTTGCAAACGCGTGACCCTAGGAGCTCAGGTTTCAATGCAAGGGAAAGGCGTAAGTTGGCAGAATGACAGCAACAGAACGGCATCTCATCTGGATCCAAAAATGTAAAGAAAGGGAAATACTCATTATTCTAAAGGCTCAAAGACAATTTCAATCCATTTTAACTCTAACAAGTCCCCCTGTGGCCTCTTAAAACCTACTGAATTGGAGCAAAGTAGTGTAAGCGGCAGAGTTTCATCTTCAAAGGTGTGGTGAAAATATCCAGGTTGACAAGAGGGCTCAGTTCAGGAGGTTTTGTGGAGTTTCACTGTGGACTTTTAACAATGCTCTTCCGCAGCACCTTTTATCCGTGGATCTCACTGCACTTTAAAGATATCGACTGATGGCTCACTACATTGCTCCTGTGAAAGGTATATTATTATCCCCATTTAATTAACAGGGAAACTGAGGCACAGCAAAAGGAAGGGATTTGCTTGGGCCCTCACAGAGCAGCAGTGAAAGAGCTGGGATTAGATACAAGCTCTCTTGATGGTTTAGGTGTCCCTATTCATTTCACCCTGCCCTGTTCCTCCTTGCCTCTTTAGTTGCAGTCCACCCTCCAAAGTTCTGAGCTGTCAGGAGCCCTGGGGGATACAAGGGACATGCCGAGCCAGGCAGTGATCATAGCAAGACAAGCAACAATGCTGCCTGCTTATTCAGAGCAGTTTTGAGCATGTATGGATAAATCTCATCATTCCAGATGATACTTCATAGCACAAACAGCCCTACTCCTAGCCTAGCAGTCATCACTTGCAAAGGTATATAGAAGAGAGAAAAAAAATTCCTCTTTCCTCCCCTGTACTCTATTGCTGCACAGTGCAACTGCTGTGCTAGAGAAGTATAGGACTTGCCCTGAAATAAAAAACAAACCAAAAAACATATTTCTGAGGCCTAGACTGGATAACTTGAGCTGTACTGGAAGATCCTGGCATTTATTTTGCACCTCTACAGGACTGCTTTCTGATTCTACAGTCACACCTGCTTTATAAAGCTGTATGTCCTATTTAAGCACATGCATATATATATGCATGCATATATATGTATGCATATTGTTTCAAGCAGTTGTGACTGGCAGAGTGCAACAGATGCAGAAATAAACATTTATGTGACTCTCCAGAGAACAGTGAGGAGCAGCCCTGAAAATAGAGAATTACTACTGCCACCCAAGCAAGGTCTTCTGTTTATCACCCTGACATGATTATTCAAATATCAGCATTGTAAACTGCCAGCAAGTTCATCACATTGAAGTCCATATATCCCCCTTGCCTGCTGAGGCAGCCTTGTCAGGAGCCAGCAGTCTTCCATACACGTTAAAACATTATCTCATGCTTGGTACCCCACTTGCACAGAAATGATGGTTGCTAGATCAGATCCAACCAGTTCAGAGAGGTTTTTTTCTGATTGCACTTGAACATAGACGTGCTTGCTCATGGGAAAGAGGGAGTGGAAGGAATGTCCCCTCAATTTACCTTTATCCCATTGTTCTCCTCATAGCATGTGAAGGATATAACTATCTTTAAGATGACAAAACCAGGCAGTGGAGCCTATACTGTGCTCACAATGTGGGGGTTGATACGATGTGAAGGCATCCTTTTGAAGACATCCCAGTGTGGAGGTTGGGCAGCTCTAGCAAGAGAGCTCTGGAGAAACTGGATCTAAGCTGAGGGAAGGTAGGGGGTTAGGGTGAGGGCAGTCTCTGACTGAAGCAGATTGCCAAGTAGGGTATTAGAGAGATAGTCATACAGTCTTAAAAGAGCATCTAACACAGATGTGATTCAAAGGACCAAAATCAGGAGTCCACTCTATTTTGCTACAGGAGGAAAACAGGTGATTCCAGAAGGAAAATCAGGATGCCCAAGGTAATTGCATAAATGTTTTGTAACTCACTAATAGCAAGCACAACCTAAAAGGTCATGTTTGAAAGATACCTTCATTTTTGCTTTGCTTCCTTTACAAGAAGCCAAGCCCCAAGAAACCTTGACCCTGTTCCAAAGAAAGGGAAGTCTCTTCTCTCTCACACACAGGACTGATTCTGAGGCAGGGCAAATCCAGTTCCCTCACAGGGCTCTGTGGGAAATGGTGCCAGTGGACACTGGAGACTGCTAAGACATTCCAGATGTACCAGAAAACCACCTCAGACTACCTATTTGTTAGAGTTGGTGTTTGCTAAATGGGATGCATAGTCCCCACATTGATCATAATTAACAGAGATGCTATAGGGTTTTTTAAGTGGCAGGTGCCTGTTCTTTTGGAACAAGGGAACCTGAATCATACCAATGGTGCTCCAACAAAGATAGAAGTCACCATGATGTACAATATAAAGACAACCAAAAAGGATTGTTATGACCACAGATTCATTGAATTACTCAATGCCCTTCCACAGAGCTCTGGGTTTAATAACACTTTGAGATCCACATGCAGAAGAACAAGAGGAGGAAAATTATAATGTTCTCCAAATGTCATCCACAGGTTTCAAAATGAATTACAGTCCTTCACTAATTGTCACAATGCCCCACTAAGTCAATATTATTATAACCATTACATAAGTGCTGAGAGACTGATCCTGATCTCACTCACATTGGGTTCAGTCACAAAACCATAACCCAGTTAGCCTTTTGCATTTAAGAGCTATAAGAACATCATGAGTTGGAAACTTCTACTAGAGAAAATATTTACCACAAGGGACCAGATTAGAGATGCTGTTGCATCTCTAAAAAACAAAAGTAATGTTGCCTTGTGTACATGGCAAGTCTGGCCCATCAGCACCACTGCCTTCATGAGGTTTTACAGCACAGGTCCTGTCTCACAGGAGAAATTTGGCAATTCTAGGCATAGTTCTAGGGTTCTTTCAAATAAGGACTTGGGAGCTGACCCAGGAGCTCATACCTTAAGGAAGAAATCTCCATTTACATCACTGCAAGTGATAACATCCAAACAATTGAACTGTTTAAGATTGCACAGTGGTATCAGCAAAAATGCTCATAGCAAAAGCTGATAGTCCTCAAATTTAACCAGCAGATAACCCTTCCTTCTGTGGTGTTGGACTGCTGACAGTGCATTAGGCAACATGGTACACAGCTGTAGGCAGGGATAGCAAGTTATGAATTCAATTTCTGAAAGTTAGGAGAGGTCCCTTGTCAAAATACTCACCTTGGCGGGTGACCTTAGTATTTGTTTCCCTAAAATGGGAAGAAGAAAACAAGCCTGCTTTATACATTGCTTTGAGTTTCACAGATAAAACAGTTTCTCATTACGATTCTTGGTTAAAAAATTCATAGCATCATTTTCCCTCCTGCCCCCTATTCTGCTAGCCAAAATTCAGGGTCTTATAGGTTATTCCAGAGGAGTTGGAAAGAAGTCTGTCTTTTATATCTTATTTATTTGCAAGGAATGCATGGAATCATCTCTTATTCCATGAAGGAGAACTCAAGCCAGTTTCTTTGCTTACAGCATCAAACTATGTAAGCTTTTCCTTAGGATCAGGCTACCAGCTTCTTAATCAGTCCATGCTTCAACTCCCTTCTTTCTCCAGATTTGTGTCAAAGTTTTGTTCTCTCCCTTTCTTTCACATATATACAACACCCTCCCTATTTTCACTGTCCACTGAAGTTGTCTTTCCTGAGTGGCTAAAGTGCTTGTATGGCCTCTGGCTTGGATATGAGCTTGCTGCTGTTTCAAAGGAGAGTTTAACCATTTCTCTAGAGTGAAAAAAAGAAATTTAACACAAGCTGCAATAGCACTGATGATCCTCAAGCCCTAATAGCAGTGGCCAAAGCTACATAATACTCTGCTTCTGAGACCGTATACCAAATAACACAAACTCTGCACTTGAATTGCAGTGAGCCTTCTTAAGAGAACATACTCGTGCCAGTTCAGGAGTTCTTTCCATGGCTCTGGCAGACACCCAGGGAATTTCTCTGAGGTGGTCTGTACCGAGGCTCCTCTGTTAGCTTGCAGCACATGCTTTTCCTTCCAACAATACAACTAGAAAGTCAGTCATGGGAGGAAGATGGATGTAGGAAAGAGGATGAGTTTGGAGTTGTTTAGGTTTCTTTAACGCAAGGTGACAGTGCAGCAGAAACCAACAGAGGTAAGATCCGCAAATTTCAGAAGCAAGAGGGAGAAAGTTATATTAAGGTTCTGTTACGACTTACTGGGACTTTATAGCTAAGATTATGAACTCTAGAGGGAGCACCATAGGAGAAAAGAGGAGAAAGGGAAAGCAGAGAAAAACTAATAGAAGCAGGAAGATACATTTGGGAAACATAGGAGAGGCATTGGGGGAAAAGGATGGGTGAAAGCAACATAAACAGAACCTGAAAGGTGAGACAAAAATAAAAAGTAGGAAATGAAAGAGAAGAGTGGAAATAAAACAGTGAAAATAGAAAAAGAAGCAAGTGGGCTCTTACCCTAAGAGCTAAGAATTTAGGCTGCTGCTTCTTACCTTGTTTAGAGATGGGTTTGAATTTAGTTTTGGATTAGGACTCAGCTGAGGGAAAAATCAAACTCCTCGTGACTGCGTTCCGCGCCCCCTCCCCGGCAGTACAATAAAGACTTGCTGTGTCCAAGAGCACCATCAAGTGGTGACGGGAAGACGACGTCTTCAGCCCAGAGACTCTTTTGGCGCAGTTAAGTTCGCATGACGGAAAGCTACAAGAAGCAATTTATTTCCGTGTAGCATCCTTCACACGGAGAATCCTGCATCTCATTACAGGAGAGAGTAAAAGAACAGATTAAGGTCTACATAGCCAGCTACAGTATTGCATGCGCAGCACATCGATGGGGCTTCTGATTGCAGGTAGAGAGGTGGGGAGCAAGATGGGAATGGCCCAGAGAGGAAACAGAAGGGCCAGTGATGGAGCAAGGAAGTAGTAATAGAAAGGAATGGAGAGGGAATGAGCAATCTGGAGAAGGTGCCTCAAGTCAAGTGTGACTGCAAGGGGAAGGGTGGGAAGAAGCAGCAATTGCGGCAGGGAGGGGTGTCATTGATTGAAACCAATACGATCACACACATGTCACAGGTCTTCCAGAGGGCTCAGGAAAATCAGAACAGCAGCTCAGATCTGGGCATCTCACTGGGGAATTACCTCACCTCAACACTAATCAACCTCCCCTCAAACTGCAGTATTCCTGACTGCTGGTGCGGTGCTCAGCACAGCTTTGGGGAGAATAACAAGTGATAATGGTGAATAGGTCAGAGTGTGATGAGTCAATAATGATGGTTTTTAACAAAGGAGCAGATGTGGCAAAAGAAGCTTGTATGTGAGTGTGCCTGGGATGCATGAGCATGAACCTGACAGAGAAGATATCAATAAGGAAATCATGACTAATGTAAATGTGAGATCGGAGTAAAAAAGGTGGCACTAGAAGCAGCATGTTGACAATTATCCCTCACATTTATCTGCCTGTTTTCACTCCATAGAACTCAAAATGTTTTTAAAAGGCAGATCAGCATCACCTTCTTTATTTTATATCTCAAAAAACAGACATGGAGACAAGTGCTTTGCTTGTTTCAGTGCTTTGGGTTCTGTGATGAGTACCCTGCACAACGGTCCATGCTGCTGCCACACAAGGAGGAAGAAAAGCATTTCAATGAGGCACAGACAGTTCCTTGTGTGAAGGTTGCAGAGGTAGGAAGTTACAGTGGAGCTGAGATTTGGTAGAGTCCAGGCAGACAAACAAGAGAGATGAAAAAGGTTAAGCTGAAGGAGATGTGAGAGTTGAGTGTGGCTCACATGGGAGCGACAACATCAGCCTTACAGCTAGCATTGCCAGGGAAAAGGGAGCAGTGCTAATGACAGGACTTGTCTGAAAGGCAGAGAGAAGAGGAAAGAGGGCTCAAACAGCAGTGAAAGAACAGCAGCTGGCGAGGCACAATTCACACCAGGAGGTATGAGAGAGAGAGAACGCCCAAGGAAGACTGCCTTGATAACAGCTCTAAGAACCATGGGGAGGTCACAGAAAATAAGGGGGAGAAAAAGGGAGGGTTTCATCTTACGAGACAGAAAAGAAAAAAAAAAAAAAAGAGAGAAATGGTTAGCCTGTAACTGAAGTACCAGTATGATCATTACAAGAGACTATGATTTCCACAGGACAAGACCTACCTTGTATCAGCACCAAGCGCAGCTATCTCAGTCAAGTATGAACTTCAGGAAAGACTATGACACTGTGCCTTAACTTTGTGGGCACCTTAAATTCACTGTGGGTTTTTCATTGGGTTTTGCTAGTCTGGTTTGGGGTTTTGTTGTTGTTATTGCCTTTGGGTTTGGTTTTGGTTTGTTTTTTTTACTTTTTTATCTAAATGGTTCACACATTCAGATGTCTTTTCCTAGACCCTGCCTTTGGGCCTATCCCTTACTTTGTCAAGGAAGAATCAACACCCCAGGGGAGTTTTGCTGGTTTAGCCATAGAAGAGTTCTGCTGTAGTGACCTGCAGGATGATGCAGACTTATCTGAAGCACTGTGGGACACATAGAGGACTTTTTGCTTGTCTCACTAACCAGAATGCCTTTGTAACTTCCAGCTGCCTCAGAGCAGTGCTGAGGTTGGAAAGGGAAGCAAACACAGATTTCCAGCATGTGCTTGCATATGGGAGGCAAGGAAAGGGGAGAAATATTTTCTCCAGTGGGCTTCAGAGCCTGTTTAAAATGCAATAATTAATGAGCCAAGTATTTCCTCAAATCAGGCTCCAGAGTCTCAGCTTCCTATCAGACAACTTTCTACCTCTTCCCATCATGTCTATTCCACACAGTACCAGTAGTTCTCCTTTCCCTCCTTTTTGGTCAGGGAAATTAATAATTATTAAAAGGAAAAGGCTGAGGGGGTCAACTTCCAGTTTTGCAACCTGAAGACCCAAACTAATACTAATTATAATCCTAGACACTTTTCATCCTGCTAGGCAATGT
Organism: Megaceryle maxima; assembly: GCA_024605025.1. Taxonomy (NCBI): domain Eukaryota; kingdom Metazoa; phylum Chordata; class Aves; order Coraciiformes; family Cerylidae; genus Megaceryle; species Megaceryle maxima. The sequence continues at coordinate 80,385 of JANHGN010012612.1, forward strand.
TTATGGTTTATGCCAAAAGGGTTGTGTGTTTGCCCTCACTGTATCTAAAGCTAATGCAATGGGAAGGGATGAGGAAACGCAACACATTCTCATGAGCATCAAAGGGAGCTCATATGAGGCAAGGCAGAAATGAAGAGGTCTCAGCTTTCAGAAAACCCCCTTTGAGAGCTTGTTGGAGGAACCATAGCAGAACTGACTGCTTCTGACTTCTTCTAATACCCCATGCTGAATATTAATGATAAACATAATAAAATATGCATATAGTGTAATAGGAATAAAAATGTGCATGTAGCACCACAGATTTATAATACTGCTTTACATACGCAATCAGACAGCTGAGTGGCTGTGTGAACATGGAGCCTGCTGCAAGGAATAAAAACAAGCTCCTTACTCTAGATACTTATTCATGCTTATGCCAGACTTTTCCCATGTCTACTGCACAGTTTTCAGGTCCTTTTGCTTTCCAGTTCCCAGTGTGATTGCACTGCCTGGACAAAATTCACAAATTCATCTATATATTTGCTCTAGAACCTGGAAGCATTTAAATCTGAGAAGGGTGAGGGGTAAGGATTTGGGTTGTTAGTGTTCAGTCACCCCATCCCATGAGGTTTCAGTATCAACAAACCAAATAACTGTAATGGCTTACGTGTCTCCAGCAGATGACCTACCTCCCTGCACTCCTGCCCTAGAGATGGGTACATTCTAGCCTTTTAACCACTGGGGATCCGTGCATAGAGCAGCTTCCTACACCCAGGGACTCCCCATAGCATGAGAGATGTTTCCCCATGCATAATGTGGCAAATGGGAATATGTCCTGTTCTAAGCCCTAAAGAGTCACCAATGATAATCAACATTAGAAAAGCCTGAAAAAGAAAGTCTGAAAAAAAAAAAGCCCAGGGGTTAAAAATCAAGATGTTGTGGTAGCCACCTTCTATGGTCTCCAGCAGAAACCACATCAGGTTTTTGGTTGTTGTGCCAAAAACCTACACTTGTTTTTTTCCCTTCACTAGCTGTATTATTTGGTCTAACAACGACTACAAAAAAAATCCCTTCTTCCTACAAACTACCTTTCTTATTTTATATAATTTCTTCTCTTTCAATGACAGTTATTTTCTCACACTCTTTTTCCACATCCTTCATGCTTCACCCATTCTTTTTCCTCCTCTCAGTAACTTGCACTGACAAAACAGAAGACCACTTGTCCATTTTGTGTGGCCTGGAAGTAGTGATGTTTCCAATTGGGACTTGTTAATTTTGAAGAGGACGCTTTTCTGTTGACATATGACTGTCTGCCCTTAGACACTGCAGCAGCATGTACCACACGGAATTCCTTCATAGTGTGGGTAGGACTGGACTTGGGCCTCTCTCTGACAGAAGTTCCAATATGAGGGAAATCTGGATTTTAAGTACTGCTGGAAGAGAATAGGAGAACAACCAGAATGCTTCCCGCAATGCCTCTCTCACACAGCTACTGCTTTTTTTTATCCATACCATTACCTTTCCTGCTAAGGGCAGAGTGAACAAGAGGGATCCTGGGGCTAAATCAGACACCATACGTAAACCAAGAAGCAAATGTACAGTCATACTTTAACTTACTGAAAGCAAAAAAAGACACATGGTTCAAAAGTGCTGTGAGCTTGGTAATTTCCATCTCTTTAGAGGAAAGTCTTGTTAGAAGAGGGGTACAGTCCCAGGGAGGGGTTTGAGGATCCTGGATGGCAGCAGCTGTGGGTAGTGCCATAAGCCAACAGGATGCATCAGGACACGTGACTTCTCTCTCTACTATCTATGTTTTTCCTCTTATCTCATGATTTCTTGAACCAGAAATGGCCTCGGGATGTATAAATGAGAACTGTTAGGCAAAACCAGCAGAGTAGTAGTAAAAGTACTGATTATGGTAATAACATAATGCAGGCAAACTATCTTAACATGTGTTTACAAATAACAACCCTATCGTTTAAGGCACCTGAGGCATCCCCTGCCCTGTAGGATGAACTTGTTCATCAGATGGGTTGTCTCCAGGGGTCTGACCTGAACCACTGAGCAACTTCAGCTTGGAATTAGACCCCCTCTGAGACTTAAAGCTCTGGAAATTATTTAAAGTGCTCGCAAGCAAATCCATTGTGCCTATCAAAACATTCCCCAGAGACAGCATGAACAGGGGGAAAATTTCTTCCTGTGAAGACTCTGACAGTGATCTTGAGAAAGCACCACAGGAAGCAAACAAGTCCTCACCTAAACACAGCTAGAGTTGTCTGTTTCAATTTTCTGCTCTGATCTTCAGCACCTCTGTTTGCTACCTCTCCAAACAGCTGTCAGTAGAGGTAGCACACAAGGGAGACCTGTTTTTTTTTTTTTAATTAAGTCTGTCCACACACCGGACAACTCAGCACTCTTGAAGTCATTTTGTTCTGAGCTCCCAGGCCCAAACTAGCTCATTTACACCGAAGCAGAGGGGAGCAATGAGACAGGCAGCTCAGCTGGTAAGCCTCAGAGATGACACCACCAGCATTATGGTAGCAGTGATCAGCAATGGATCTTCCATTATCTTCCACTGCCTCAGCTGTTTGCAGAGCCATCCATTGCTCTGTGCCATTCATTGCTCTGTGCCCTCAGCCCAGCTGCCAAGTAAAACATATGTCCCCAGAAATAAGTGCCACAGCAATAACTTGATCACTTCACATTGAACAAGCCTGTTAGCATGAGTCAATTAAACTTTTTTTTTTTTTTTTAATTGTTTTAGCTATCTCCAAACAGACTCAGTACAAGTCCCTCTTCTTGTGTGTCCCTCTTCTCTCAGCCCTCTAATGGGAAGGTCACCCTAAGAGCACATGAAAAAGCACTTTCCACAAAAGAGGGGAAAGAAACAGTTTATCCAACCAGCTTTCAAATCACTTGCACTCAACAGGTGCAAGTTTCTTGTGCAAAGCAGGTAATAGAAAAGCAACCCTTGCCCTTAATTAGAAAAGATGAATTCAAACTGCAAGAGCAGGTGAGTTTGGCTTCTAAGCTGGTAAGATCAGACAAGTTTGATAGAAAATCTATGCACACAACATATACCCAGCGGGATACACATAGAGAGCCCCCAGAACACAAGATGGAAGAATTTCCATCATCAAAGCAGAACATCACAGGCAGCTGCGGGCAGCCTGAGGGCAGGACACAGTTGCTAAGCAACTCTTCCCTGGGTTGGATGTCGCATACACTTCCAACCCCAACAACGCCAGACGCATAGAGGATATTTAGCACTGGATTTTCAATAGAGAGGCAGCAAATGAGGGGCTTGTTTTCCTGTGCTCTTCCCTAGCACATGCTGTGCTTAACTTCAAGAAACACCAAGGACTCCCTAATCAATAGTCCCCTTCCAAAGAGAAGACTGGCCTTCCATCCTTGGATGTGGAATTTGACTGGACCAGTTGCTCATGGCATAAATATTGACATCAGGACAAGGGGGATGTGTAACATTCCCGGTGGTGCAGACAATGAGATGGTTTAGCCTGATTGTGTTTTACGTGTGTTCCCAACAACAAGAAGTTTAGAAATAGATAGATAGATAGATAGATAGATAGATAGATAGATAGATAGATAGATAGATAGATGAATGACAGAGTAGAGAGCATGGTTAGAGATAGTCAGAAAATAGTTTACCCCCCTTCAAAAAAAAATGTAAACTTAATTTTTATCTCTTTTTCTAAGAAATCATCCTTAATTAAGATGAAACAAGTTAAAAGCATGAGTGGTTCAATATTTTTAAGAAAGCAGAAATATTTCAGGACATCCCACCTTCTCTCCCAACTATTTGGTTCTTGGGGCTATCCATCTTTCCAGGAAGCTAAAGAGGATCTGGGTAACTTGCAGAGAAGAGTTATTGGACAGTCTGAAGGGCTGGTGACCTCACAAAGCAGAGAGCTGAGAGAAAAATCTACTTACAAAGATTTGAGAGTCTCAGTTCAACAGGGTCTTCAATAGTCAGAAGCACTCAGCTCAGCAGAAGACTCCTAGTGAAAAGCAACTAGGGACAACTAGGTAACAACACACAAAGCAATAAGCCATACTGACCAGGCAGCATATCTGTGCCTGCCTGCTGCTGCAAGTGTCAACAGAGCTCATATCCTACTGCAAAACACCTCAGTTCCAGTGATCCACTGTTTCCTGAACAGACAATTTCCTTATGAAGATTTACAAACAGGTCTTGTCACATGTGTAAGTTTTTAGTGCTGCTCCAGCCTAAGTCATGGAAGGTTTCCCCTGGTTACAACATTATCTATGGGCTAAACTAACACATCTCGAGATACTAAAAATGCCTTCTGGCTTTGAGGAGCAACTAAAACCCAAGTGACCAAATTTTTGACAGCACTGACAGCAGTTTTTTTAGAGAGAGAGAAAAGAGGTGACTGCCCATGCGAGCTACATATATTAGAATTCATTCCCTCTGTCCTGGCAGAACTTAAACATTTTGTCTGAAAGGTATTTATATTTCCATAGATCCATTTTTACCTAGTGCTCTGTAACCACAGTAAATTCTTTCACACCACCGCTAACCTACTTTTATATTGGAATGTTTCTCTGTAATTATTCATCGGTGCTCAGATGTCTTTTGTGCCAGGCATGGAATAAGCACACCCTGAGAGACACCTTTGGGCCATTACAGAGATACAAGTATTTGATATTATTAATTTCATTCTCTTGATGAGCAGCTGAGGTTCTGGAATCCCTAATCAGGTGCTCAAAGACTTTTGGGATGCTTATGGAAGAACTGGACAAGTTCCTCACATTGTCTGAATGGCAGAGCAGTGGTTTTTTTCCCCATTCAGGTTAGATTATTCTTCCTAAACTAGTTTTCTATGAAACTCCAGATGTGCTATTGAGCTATTATTTATTAGAAAGCTAACTGGCCTTTTTTTCCTATTCCAGGCTGCCAAAGAGAAATCTAGGAACTACTGTAGGTGTCAGAACCAAGGGAAAGGCAAACACTCTCCTGTCCTCCCTTTCATCAGAGTTTGGGCCTTGAGGAAGAGAAACAAATCTTAGCAAGCCTTTCCTTCAGCAGTCCTTTGCAGTTGCCCATCTGGACATTTATGTGAGCCTGGGCCTCTGAGAAACTTTCCTAGCTAGCAGGGCTTTTGCCAAACTCCACCTTCATGACAAAAGACTTATGCCTTTGCCCAGCTCCAATAGTTTTGGACTTTCAGTACAAAGATTTATTCTGTTCCTTTGGGACAAAATAGTAACATATCTGGACAGCAGGCAGACAGCTTGCAGATAAACAAAATATAACTTCAGCCTTTCAGCTGAACCTCCATCCCCTCCTTTTTTTTTTTTTAAACACAAAAGATTCCAGAGAGGGAAAGATAGAAGGTGAACAGAGATGTCCACAGAAAGAGGAACATGTTGGGGGGAAAGGGAGGTGAAAGAAAACAAATTAAAATGATGGATAGAATTTGTGTAATAGTGCATTATTTATAAAGACAAGTTCGACTGAAAAACATTCCTGTCCAGGCAGAGAGAAAGGAGATAACTTTTTTTAATTTACTATGTTCATTAGTGCTATCATCCTGATCTGTGTGCCAGATGCACTGTCTTCAAACCAACTAAGGACTTTGGCCACATCCAGCCATACTGTGCATGGAAGATCTGTGACTTACAGGTCAAGATTATGAAAGTAAAACAAATTTCAAATATCTCACATGAACATTAAAAAGCGTCACAATGGCATCAGCCTCTAGAGCATAGCACTTGCTACATAAGCCTGCTCTAGAGATGCACAGGAAAATCATCAAAAAATATCAGGGAAAATAGACTGTGACCTCTTCAGTGATCTTCTAGTTCTACTTTTCCAGGAGTGAAACAGAGGAGAAAAGTTGTGAGGCAACACTAGGGATTTTCCAAAGAGTCAAGCCCTATGTTTCCCTTTGCATGTTGGTCAGAGACAGGAGGATTCCCTGAAGTTATTGCCAGGCCAGGAAAAGGATGGGTCCCTTCAAGCAATATGAGCTGTAAGTTTAGAAAATACTTTGTTTCAAGATCCCAAGGGCAGCTTTCAGTCTACTTTCCAATGCTCGTCACTAAATTAATTTGAGCCAATACAGAATGTAAAGCTGTCAATATTTTTGCACTATCTACATGTGTTAAATCTACCCTTTGTCTTCCCAATTTACACTCTTCCTATACAAAAAACACTTGCATTAGCACGGCCATGACATTTCTCTGCATACTTGCTAATGATTTCATTATCTATGAGCTTTTTGGTGATTTTCCAAATATTCTTTTATTTTGCTGAAGATAGAAAATAGACTGAAAAAGATGGTTACATATAGAATCACTTCTTTTCTGAAGGTTATTCATTTTTCTTAAAGCTTTCAGTATCTCTTCAGAACTCCCTATCCTTCAGAAATAATTGCTAGTATCCTAGCACACTCTTATATGTGGCTGTTTGCCTGTAAGGGAGCTGGTCAGTCCCTCCAGTTCTGGGAGGACCTGTTGATAAACTCCACTCTATGCCACAGGACTCATCTTTTTTTCCATTTCAGCCAAAAACATTCTACCACTGCCCCTGCCGACTTCCCCCTCCTCTCAAATCTCTTAGGGTCTGTGATTCCTGCAAAAAATAGATGATCTCCTGTGGCCACCTGCCAGCTCTATTCTGAGTCTTTAGACTATAGTCTATAGACTATATATATTCTTTAGTCTATAGACTGTTTGATGATCCCATCTGGGTCTGACTAGGGCTGGATGGGGCCTCAAGGGTCAAGGCATTCCAGCACAGTATCTTGCCTGGCAGAGCTGATCTACAACACACCTTGTTGAAAGCCTCTCATACCTGCTCTTTAACAGCTATTTTACAGTTTGTCCTTTCCATTTTCAAACTGTTCTTTTAAAAAAAAAAAAAAAAAAAAATTATTGCTCAAGATGCTTTTGGGGGGAGGGAGAACCAAATTCACAATCTCAGCCATTTTTGAGCCATCATTAATTTCTTTCCCATCTTCATTTACTAACAGACCTACTTTCTCCATACTGCTACTTTTTTTCCTCTGATCTCTTTGTAAAAGCTTTTCTTATTCTACTTTAACCCATTAATTTCATTCTGTTGCTCATCTGTCAAGCCATAACTAATCCCTCTGATGGCACATTTTATCAGCTAGAAATTAATCTTGTTTCTTTTTATTATACAGCATTATCTCAGCTGCCTCACTGAAATCGAAGCATAACAGATCTCCTGCACTTCCTTTTATCATCTAAGGCTCTGATTCAGCAAGGTAATGCCACCAGGCTCACCTGAATTGTCTCACTGAGGTCAGGCACTGAAAGTTAGAGGGATAGTCTTAAGATCCTTCTGCAGTAAGGTAAAAGATCATTTACTGTCTCTCGGGTGGGGGGCGGGGGGAAGGAATGTCTATAGAGGCAACAAGTACAAGAGGAAAATGCTTTGAAGGGAGTTTCTTCTATATTCCTAATCAAGAGATGTAGCACCTACACCACTCTCCATTCCCCTGCTGAAAGAAGAAATAAGGGAATCTGCCCAGAAGCCCTGCTGTTCCTTTTAGGTCTGTTTGGATACTAGAGGAATGGCATAGGCTACAGTGGACTGGTACAAGGGCTACTTGCAGGCATCAGCTCCATCCTTCTGGCACCTCCCCTTGTGATGCTGCTCCCCAGACCCCACAGATACTCTGTCTCAAATGGAGCACTATCTTAGGAGGTGCTAATCCAGAAATACTCTCCACTGGTGGTAGGGAAGGAAGGGGCAGGGAGGGGGGGTGCATATGTCTTAAGCAGTGACTGATATTGAAAAATAGCCCTGCAGGAGGATTAATTATGTGATCTGGAGCAAAGAAAATTGAGCAAAGAGTGTTTGAAAATCTCCGCCACTCTCCTGTCCTCCCCCCACCTCACTTTCTCATTTGGAAACTCTCAGATGCTTTGCGCTCTCTGGATGTTTTGATAAGGCCTGTTCTTGTTTCTTTCCCACCCCAAGCAAGTATGATTTGATTTGGCTTCTCTTTCCCCCCCTCCCTTGTTTGAGGTGTGCACTGGTGGCTATCTGTTCAATTCCATCTCCCTGCTTGCTCATTTTCTATACAATTCCTTTACACACCCTCCCTTCAGCCAAATGGATTATTTTTTTTTAATCTACCTTGTATTTTAAGTTGTCTTGATATTGTTAGCCTTTGGGCTTACGAGACTGTGTTTTTAATACTTTCCCATCCTCTCTATGCCCTGTCTCCAGCTCATACTAGAGGACAGCTTTGCATTCCTTTATATCAACTCCATAATTGGTTTGCAGAAAGTTTTAGCATCCTTATTAGAGATACGTCAGAACCAATACCATGGGCCTGATTCCCAGCAATAGACAGTGAAGAACTACAAAGACAATGAGAATCATTTATTATTTGCAAGGGCAGATAGAAGCCACTGCATCCAAAAAACTGTTTGAAATTATGGGATTGTCCTCCCCTCTGTAATGGGCTGAACTGAAAGTCCAGATAGCAGAAATGCTTCCCGATCCATACTTGGCTGTTCAAGTTCTGGTTTACAATGGACAACATTAAATAGTTCATTTGTATATGGCAATATCTCCAGAAGCCCACAGGCTCTTGAACTGTGGATTCTTGGGTTGTGTGGACAGCGTTTGACTGACCAAGTGAATTTCAACTCCTACTTCAAGACCACCACAAAATCCTCTCCTCCCCAACCTTTCTTACATCCAACTGACCACCAGCTCAGAAGTCCATCATTTACAGTACTTTTTTGTTGTTAAATCGCTTGCAAATGAAAATTACTGGCCACTGTATGGTATGAGTGTGTTCGATGAACTATTTCTTTGCCAGCAGTATTTTTTTCCCAATAAATGTCTCTGTAATAATATAAAAAAACAAAGAAACAACCCTCATGCTTTGTTTCTAAAACATCTAAAAGCTTTTCCATGATTTGCTAACAGTTTGATCCAACTTTTCTCAGTTTTGAACTTTCTCTTCAGTATGCATGACCACTATACAAAAGATCTCATTTTTTTGCCACACTTCAATACTGAAAGTTCATTGTTGTTGAAGATGCAATTTTTATATTCATGTCACAGTGACCTGTTTCTTTGCCTCATTTAACTCTAATGTATTCCAGTTGGGGTAAAACAGAGTACATAATGTCATTATCCCTAAACCAGCACTTTAGTTTCTCAAATCTAAACGAAACTCACTGTGTGAGCATGTCTAAAGATTTACTTTGTCCATCAACTATGGAAGCTTAAGTTGGGACCTGCCAGTAAAGCTGAATGCCTTTTTTGATGGTTTCACACAGAAGTGAGAAAAGTTCATCTTCCACCTCCACAGCTTTTTTTGGCCCTCAGGTTGTTAATGAAAGTAAATGCTTTGTGTGCTCTACTCTGGGTGAGTCAGTCTCACTGTGACAATGCTCAGTGAAAAGTCAGTTAGATGGGGGAATACATCTAGTTTTTTTTTTTTTTCCTCCCATTTTTCTCCTTTCTTTGCTTAAAAAAAAAAAAAAAAAAAAAAAAGAAAAAAAGAAAAAAAAAGACCCACAACCAAGACTCTCTTTCCAAATATTCATAAAGTCTTCTAACATTTTGACCCACTGTTTTATTTCTGTTTGGTACAGAGATCATTCTGAGTTAAAATCTGTAGCAATGCTTGGATCTTTAAATTCTCAATAATTGAAAGTCCAAGTTGTCTGAACATGAAAATTGACCCTGTAACATGTACCCTATTAGAAGGGATCAGGTTAAGTTTTAACATGTCTACCTAGACCTGACCATGGGAGGATATCAAAGCATTTTCAAAACATTTGCTAATGAGTTCTCATAGCCCACAATGAAGCTGATCAGCATTATCTGAACCATCCATTCAATGAAAAAAGCAGCAGTCATTTGACAAGGGTTGCACAGTCAGCTGGTGGCACAGGTGGAAAGATAACCAAGCAAGTATCTTGATACCTATTCACTCCCATGTCAGTCTGCATAGGAAAAGCTAAGCTGGGCAGTTTGCCCTGTTCTACTTTTTTAAAAAGGTTAGAGGGAGTCCCAGCTCACTGCTTCAAAGGAGATCAAAGCTTTTGCCCTGTATCTGCTAAAACCACACTGACCCTCTGTTCATCATGCTGCAACTATGAGATCATGCTTACAGGATCACTTAAAAAAGAAACATGTTTCTAATGTGTCATATTTTAAAAAAAAATCACAAACTATTTTTCTGACCTCACTTTTTCTCCTAAAATATAGTAAATCTGTTTCATATGGAAATCTCAGGTCAGAAATTATACACAAAGGAATTTTTTTTTTTTTTTCTAAGCCAAAAGTTTGAATTACCTTTTTGATCCATCATTATACAACCACATTATCTTCTGCCCTAGTTCTTTTTTCCTCTAGTGTTGATCATATGTTCCTTTAATGGTATTCTAGTCCCACACGGTTTCTGTAATGCCAGCTAAATCATCATTTTCATGCATGAGAACATCTCACTGTTCCTGCTTAGTCATTTCCTAGATTTCTTGTGTTGAGACACAGAGGAAATAGTTTTATCTATTTTCTCTCACACTCTTTAACCTCACTTTATTTTTTTGTTTCATTCCCTTTTTCTTAGTCCTAGACAAACCTAGAGACACAGTGAGACCATACTTCCTACTCAACTTTGGGTGCTTCTTCAATAACAATCAATATGGTTTATGCCTGACTGCAGCTTAGTTCTGTCCCTATGCACCATATGGTTCAGTCTTCCCCATTGAGAAATCATCAGTGACCTCCTGCTCCAATTCAGTTCTCATCCTAGATGGCTCTCCAATATCTCTTCTGTCAACCACCCCAGCATCCTCAGTAGGGACAGCAACAGCACTTCCACATCCCCTCCCCTTATCTGGTAACACCAGCTCCCAGAAACAGAAGCAACACACAGTACTACAAGTAGGATCATAGAATCATTTTGGTTGGAAAAGACTTTTCAGATCATCAAGTCTAACTGCAAGTGCCTTCACGACCTCATCTCTTGGCCACTCTCCTCACCAAATCCTTTCCCCACTCAGCCTTTCACTATGCCTCTGTTCCACTCATTTGCTTTGCTCTTCTGTGTGGTCTCTCCCCACAAGGCTTGGCACTAATAGGTTAGAGCCACCAAGGCTTTAAATTCTCAATCCTCATGCTCCAAATAAAGTTGGTGAAGGAACTTGGTGGAGGCTGTAGATGGCATAAAAGGCCATACCCTTCCACCAAGCACCCTCCAGAGACCCTCCAAGTTCCTTCTCCAACCACATTGTAAGAATGCTTCTCATCCAAGGATGCTCCATGCCTGGGAGTTTGCCCAGGTTTGGCCACTGCTTTTCTGACATTATTGATTATTCTCCCTACCATGAATATAACCTTTTATCTCTGCTCAGCCACTTCTATTTCCTATGATTCCCTTGTGACAGCTTCAGGCTCTGCCTTGCAGTCATCTACCTTCCTTCCATCAGGCCATCAGCTCCTGCACCCACAGCAAAAGGAATTGCATTTCCATGAAACTGGCAACTGGAATTTTTAATAGTACTAAAATAATTTAGTCCATACTACAGGTAATTTTATTAACAGTCAATATTTTCTACACTAAATGACAGATTTATTACAGCACATTATTTTTATTATTGAGTGTAATCATATCGCCATGCTACTGAAATCCCCTGGGCATCCACATTACTCTAGCAGTAATAAATAACCATTGCACACAGAAAAACTTTGCTAAGGTGAATTTAAGGTTGCGGGCACATATCAGTGATTTGAGTGCATATTGCCTCTCAAGAACATTGAAGTGTTGTTTGCAAGCAGCACAAAACAGTTCTCATTTCTTATATATTTCTATTCTACATCCCACATAGCCCTATGTCATAGGGTTTTCCTCCCTCTATTCTCTTACCTCTCCTATGGACATACTTGTACTGTCTCCCTGTATTTCCTTTTAGCAGTTAGCATAAGTTAGGCCTAGCTGACAATGAGGTTAGTGTATGAACTGAAATTAACTTTATGGAATAAGGATATAATTTAGATTTAAGAACAGAAGGGTAATTTAAGCCAGAACATGTCAAGAACCACTTGTCCAGATGAGCAGATTCAGAGCACCAGAAGTGGTTGCAACAGACAGTTGTTGGGCACTAAGGGAATTTAAATGGACTAATCTCTACGAAAATCTATACCTGACAGCACCTGGAGTCACTCATGGAGAGAGCACAAGGGACATCACCAGCTGGTGCTATGACTAGGTACGGCACAACTGGAGCTGCTATGCTGACCTATCCAACTTTCCTTCTGTATTGTCTGTCCTGCTGAACATAGAAGTTGTGTAATTCATCAAAATTCATATATCTGTGATTAAAGTGTTCTGGTATCTAAGTCCATTTAGTCTCTGCAGTATCATTTGGTCAGAAATAGCAACAACCCTGTCTCCCTGCATGTACACCTATGCAGCATCCTCATGGTCACCTAACCAAAGCTAGGACAAGAGGCAGCACATGTTGTGCTTGCTCTAAGCTATGTACATGCTCATCAGTCAGCTGACAGCCCACACTGGGTGAGACACACTTCAGCTCTCACCATCTTTTCTCCCAGTGAGGACACTCATTTAAGTCTGGCTCCCTAACCCAGCCTCCAGTTTTCTTGATACTTTCAGGAACTCTTTTTTTCTTCTTTTTTTTTTTTTTTCCCCCTTAATTTTATTTTTATTTATTGCCAGCTGTGTTAGGAAGTTTTATTTAAATCAATCAACTGATACCAGAGAAAAACAGGCCTGACAGGTTGACATGCAGGCAAACAGAATGATTTCCTGTCCCTTGCTTCTTTAAGAAGCCAGGATATTAAAAAAAAAACCAAACAAAAAACAAACAAACAAACAAAAACAAAACAAAACAAAAAAAAAAAACAACCAATCAACCAAAAAACACACACACACACAAAAAAAACCCACACCAAACAACAAAACAAAAACCCAAAACCTAGCAATGTTAGAATTCCTCACTGAGGTGAGCCACTCAAACATAACTTCTGTGCTGCTCAAACTGCATTCCTACAGAAGACCTTTTCCCCTTTATTGAAGAATTTTTAAAGCTCTGCACCAGAGGGTACAGAACTATTTGTTATCTACTCCAAATAACCATGCTGCTTTGTTACCACATTAACCTTTGGTCTTTTTCAGGTAAAAACGGAAATCTCACAATCAGGGAAGATGAGGTTTATCTGTGCAGGCAGGTGAGTGCAGCATGCAGGAGCTCTCAGACAGCAGGGCATGAGGTGGAATTGTCAAACTTAACCTTGTAGGCTGCTAAATACCTTCTAGAGCAGCTGCCTGACCTCAGCATCTGGCAAGGTCACAGCCCCACGCTGCACAGGGAAAGACTGTCTTCAGCATGCTGTATGTGTAAATGAGGATTTGTCTGCTATATATGACTGTAAATAAAGCAATAAAGATCCCTGCTTACACTTGGATTTTTCTGGATCTTTATAGACACACAATAGACTAAAACGACTTGCAGCTAAGTTCAGCTGTATTTTGTCTTATGCCAAGGCCACTCCACAGTAGAAAAAGGGACAAAGATCTTAAATTATTTTGTTAGGACACTCAATCTTGTCTCTGTGGTTTCCTACGTTTTCATTTGTACTGCTTTGTTAAAGCACTTGCACATTACCTGCTCAAACCACAGCGATGAGACTGCAACAGGAGCTGAACAAGAACTGTGAAGAAAACGAGTTTTTCCTGCTTTCAGCCCAGTAAAAGTCAAAGCACTGATGTTACCGGCAAGAAGAAACTCCAAGGGAGAATGGAATAGAGGTTGTTTAACAGAAAAGAACAAAACATTTCCCTTCAAGCCACGCTGCAACATTTCTGTCAAGTGCTGCACAGTTTCTGGGGTTCAGGGCCACTGTTCTTCCTCCCATTGGGTCACACTCCTTGGCTGACCTAACTCTCCCATGAGGCACAATAGTTCAACACAGCACACCTACCACCTCACTTCCTGCAAGGCACTTCATGCTCTTCTAACATGTAATGCATTATCAAGTAGCATGGGAAAAAACCACAAATCCAACATCTTTCCCTGTACAGCTCAGTGCAAATACATTCTGGAACTCTGATTATTCTGGTGTTATTAAGCACTCATGCTGTTATGAGACAAAATAACACAATTTTAAACTTATTTGTTAATAGACAGAGCCTAGCATTTTTGAAATATTTAATATTTTACAATATCTTCTATGAGTTCAGTGGGATTTAGGTGTCAAAGCAAATAGGGTCCTTTGAAGAGCTAAGGCATAAAGAGCTTTGAGATCCTTGAATAAAAAAAGCTATAAGTAGCACAAAGAATCATTGGCTGCACACACAGGAATTGTCATTATCATCTTATTTTGCAATAGCAAAACCCTGTATAACAGTTCAACATATTAGGCATTAACAGAGAGATAAAATATTTCCTAAAATAGGAAGCTTCCTTTAGTAAGACTGAAAATTGCTGAGCTGATGGAGAAATTCCTATCTTCTTAATGCCTTTTGTATTAGATCTTTGGCCCACTGGTATATTATTCCTCAGAGTGGAATTGGAAAAAAAAAGTTCTGCAGTAATGAGTGTTCAGCTGTGTAGTGTTCATGCTCAAAAGTACTGCATAATACACCAGAAAACAGTCCATATGAAGGGCTTTGAGTTGGCTCTGGGGCTGGCTGGAACATTGAGTCTCTCTCTCAATCCTCTGGTATCTCCTGCAAGCTTAGCACAGTCCATGAAGCCAACAAAGAGGTGGGAGGAAGAGAAAGAAGCATTACAAGACAGAAAGCAAGAGGAGGACATTTGAATTTCATAAGACAGGTTAACCCCGCAGGGCTGAAAGAAGCAAAAACAACTTATTCTGAATAAACATGATATGGAAATTGCAGAGATAGAATTGAGCATGAATTTATCTAGGAAGCTGCAGCTCAAGTTGGTGTGAGATGCCATCAGGAAAACGTTGCTTCTCTTGTCTTCAGTTTTCACAATCTTACCAGTTGTGTCTGAGCCACAGACTCCCTGTTCCAAGAAGCCATAATTTTGATATGAGAGGTAATGGGATAGCAATACCCATTCTCCAGAGACAGCTCCCACTACAGTTCCTTTGCTCAACCATCAGTCTAAAACAAGTCCTCATGGAGCATATCACGCACTCTGCCATTTCCCAGATTACGTCCCAACATTGCTAGTTGACATATTCTGAAACAGGGGCAGGAAACATGGTAAGTAACTGGGACTTCTGTGGGCCAGTACTTGACTCTGCATCCCAGTCTTCTCTCATGGGTTAGCAGGGGTTCAGCAAGTCACCAAGCCTAGGTACTTCATTCTCTCTCAAGAGCAGGAAGGATAATAACAGATAACACAGACATACAACATGGAAGAAGGCATACCCTGCAATGAAGCTTCATGCCCTTGTCCCAAGCTGTCCTTCTTAGCATGACTGATGGTCCCAGGCAAAAAAAAGCCAATTTACACCCATTCTGAGTGTGGAAAGGCATTTGACAGATGAGCTCCAAAGAGCCTAGCTGATGTGATTTAAGATGTTACTTCTCCCCAGCTGTCCGCCCTGTCCCTCTGCCAGAAGTTACTGCCCCAGCAGCAGGTAAAGCGGAAGAAACATGTGCCTGCAACTTGAATGCTCTAGCTCAGGCTAGTGTATTAGCATAAACTGCCAATGAAGGGTGGGTTTGTGCTAATATATCAGGTGAAAGTTGCAGACACTGGAGCACAGACATGTGTCTCATTCTGCCAACATTCCAGTCACCTCCAGCAAAGGAGCAGAAAGGACAGCTGAGGGTATTAAAGTCATATGTGCTGAGTAAGGCTAGTCATGTATATACAGTACTCTGAACACCCTCTTTTCAAGTACATTTTCCTAAAGCCTGGTAATCTGCAGATCTACTGATGCACAGCCCAGGCAACAACTATCAAGCATTGTAAGACAAGCAATCAGTGCTAAGGAATGCACTTAAAATGGCACAGCTACAAGCCTGCCTAGGGCAGGGAGGGAAGGGTCACTTCAGTCACCTCCGCCACAGACCTCTCAAGCCACCTGGCACAATGCCAGCTGATACCCTGGCTCAACATCATCAAGAAGGTTGATAAGTCATCACCCAGTCAAAACTTCCTGAGAATTCTTGACAATTTACTGGAAAAATTCCAGGGGTGGAAAAAAGGCAGAAAAATCTGGTCAGCTCATTCTAATATCCATTTCTGCTATCAGTGTCAGTGATGCATGTTTATGCTAAATGTTTCTTTATCTCACACAGCATAGGACTTGCTTTTCACATAAAAATCTTTTGTGCTTTGGAAAATCCTGTAATGCACTGATTTGATTTGCTTTCTGTTGTATGCTCTCACTTTCTTGTTTGTTTTGTGCTTGTATCTCTTGCTTATGATCTCTCTGTATGCTGAAAATCCAGTACAAATACTTAGTAAAAAATAAGAAGCTCATTGCTACTTTCAAGCTGAAAATTTGCCTCTGCTTCACAGAACATCTATTTTGGCTTGTATTTATTTTATTTTTTTTTTTTTTTAATAATGCATGAGTGTATATCTATAGATCAGATCTTTCCTTGCTTAGATTCTACAGTGGTGGATGCTTTATAAAAGTCAATATAGATAGAATCAGCTGTCATCCATTTATGGCACACTTATCTTTGATCAGAAGATATCAATTATTGTTCCTTTTTGTGTATGACAGACACAAAACTGCTTTTTCACTACATTGATTTAAAAATTCTTTATTTTTTTTAATGAATTATTTTCTCTTCTGACACTTCAAGAACACTTAGAGCACCCCTGAACTGAAGACCACAAAGAAAAAGCCATGACATGGATAAGGTATATTCCCTTATACATGGATATACAACCCATATACATGGATAAGTATATTCCCTCTCAACTGTTGTTCTAGAATAGACTTAATGGGTAACGTATAGAGATGTAGGATGGAGACTAAGAGCTCTCCCTTCACAGGGCAGATTTATCATCTTTGAGTCTGTGTAGGCTATTCACTCGCCTCCTTTTCCTTGCAATTTTTTGAATTGTCATGTTGACGTATGTTCCTGTGAAATCTCAGGTTAATTTTTTTTTTTTAATATAATAACTTGATTCTGAGTGCCTACCTACATACCAGAGGCCACAGTGACTTCACCGATTATGCCATCTAACATCACTAAATTCAAGAGACCAGTTCTCAGATGGCCTGGGATACACACCTGTCAGACCCAGGCTCCACCTACAGTCAAGGAAGAGGAACAGTCATCCTAGAATTAAAATCTGAAACACAAAGGCATGTGACTCTTCCATGGACAACTTTGTAATCCAGACTTTAGTAGCCCTCAAACACATTTGTTGATCCACTGCCCATCATTCTTTCTTTAATTTAGTTCCCCACAATATCAGGCATGTCAGTCCCTTTGAGCATTTTACCAGCTGGCCTGAATGGAGATATCATGTGCCTCAGCCAGCATTGGGAGGTATCTAAAAAAAGCAAGAGCCTTTGTTTGAAGTGGTGTTGTTGGTTGCCTTCTTTGAAACGGGTTTGAAGGCCTCAGTAGATGAAATGAAGCCTCAACAGGCAGAGAGGAGCTTCTCTTCCTTTCTCCACCTTTGAGGTTACTCATTGTAACCAATGTAATCTTTTTCTTAGGTTTGGTTAGATGATCACTAAGCAATGGGACACCCTCTGTAATTGAGCCTTTCTTGAGCCTTTCTTGGGAAGAATTCTGATGTTTCTGTGTTTAACTTGAATATGCAAGAGATCTGATGTTACACAAAGCTGCCTTTTTTCCCAGCCCCCCCCCCTCCTTTTTTCTTCCTGCGATCCCCCTACTGTTCCCCACCCGACTTGGCGTACAATGTAGCGGTGC
>JANHGN010012618.1:0-28032 GCA_024605025.1 Megaceryle maxima
TCCCTTTGGGGAGGGAGGGGGGTTAACAGAGAGCGTCTGTTAGGTCTAAGGGGCTGCCCTGACCCTAAACTGTGACACTATCTTTTGTTAGGATAGTATCTTACCTCTTTTTAGCCTGTGGATTAAAATAGGACTTCTACAGAGAGTAATTCAGAATAGGACGTAGTTTCAGCCCTCAGATTCTGCTAATTAACCTTAGTCTCTCTACTGGTTGTGACTGACCCTTTCTGACCAGGAACTTCTCCCCAGCTGCCCCCTTGCTTTGAACAAACAGGCAGAAACAGAACTTGGGACCAAGTTTTCAAGGGCTTAGCTCATCCTAACTGCCCAGCTTTTACTTTGACATCAAAATAAAACCTTCAGAATTAAGAAGCCTTCACTATAACAAGTTCCTTTGAAAATCCTGCTCTCTGCAGGGACAACGCACTCTCCTGAGAATTTAGTCTCTAGTTTTTCAAGGGCCATCCTGAAACACCTCCATACTGTCACGAGAAGAGATGCCCTTGTGCAGAAGCACAGGCCCACGCAAACACAGTTGGGTCCCACGTTGTTGCCTGGGGTGACACGCGTGCAATATCCGATGCAAATACAGTGAGTATTTGAATGGCATTCACAAAGTGTATGCTTTTAAGATAAAGTAGAGCCAAGTCCTGCTGCTGCTGCTTTGGATGCAAATGTATTTGTAATGAACTCTTGGGTTTGTATGCATCCCTTATCTTGCACCTGTCATCATCTTTGTTGTAAAAAGCTTATGGGTAGGTTTGCCCATGATACACCCCATCTGTGCTACCTGGATAAACAGCGTTAGCAAGAAACATGCAAACTGAAAAGCCACAAGTTCTTGATGGACAAGTATCGGCACTGTTTCTCTGGCTAGCAAGGGCAAGGCCTTGGTGTTCTTTCAACAAGTTGCCAACATTTTCTGGTTTGAAATTTGTGTGAAGTTGTTGGGAGGGAGATGAGGGAGGAAGCTGGGGGTGTGCTAACTTTTTTGGCATGCAGGTGAAGTCAACTGTAAATATAACAAGGATTTCAATGGAATCCACCAAGTGAATGTTTTGTTGTTTTGGTTTTTAGCAGAGCCAAATCAGAACTAAACGATGAGTGTGCTGTGTTGGAGGCAGGTGTGTCTGTTGTGAATGTTGCTTTTGTTTATATCTTTTTGCTTGGACTCCTGCACACCAAACTAGCACTGAGCAGGAGGGAGGGTGAATAATGGCAAACTGAAAAACTAGAACTTGTCCCTGACAAGTCTGGAAAGAAGTGACAGCGGATACAGCAAGGTGAGAGAGCCCTCAGGCATTTTGGCAAAGAGGCAACAGTAGGGGAGAACAACTTGTTCCAGAACCTTAGCACCTTCTACTGAGATCTCTCTACATTTTCCTATGTTTTCTTCTTTTAAGAACTTGCAGGGGGGAGCACTGTTGGGTAATTAAAGCACAAGGCTGGCAGCTTGCCTTCTGAAGTCCCGTTGTTGAGTTCCTGTGGTAGCACATGTCCTGTCTGCAGTGGTCACATCTGAGAGCAGCTGACACTTTATGGTCCCCAGGCCAAGTTATTTTAACTGACTTGCATTATTAGTGTTCACATCTCGAGGCCTTTTGGATGCACAGGACACGTCACTACTGCATATTACCAGGGTGTTTTGGGACCTGTCCCACCGTGGAAGCATCTACAGGCCTGTTTCAAGCTTTACTACCAGAAACAGGGGGGATGAGGCCAGCAGCACTTGCTGTGGCTGGGCATGGACCGCTCCCTGTTCTGCCATTCACCCTCTGCCTCACACTCCCTGCACAGGCATGCTGCTGCTTGCTGCTTTTGTGTGTTGGCACGAGGTGAGGGGTAGAACTTGGCATCGTGACTGCCCTGTCCTGGGCATTGAGTGTAAGGGGGTTTGCCCAATGCCATTTCACCAAAACAAGAGGCAGAGGCAAGACTCACATTTCTTTTGCTGCCTGACGCGTGGGGTCTATGTCGGCAAGGGCTGGGAAGGGTACTCTACTGGACAAGTCCTAAACTGGTCACCCTGGCAGAGTCCAAGATCACAGCGTCTTTTGGCACCTGGATGCCTTCCACAAGCCAGGAATTTCTGCTGTCTCCTGCTGTTTAAAAAACTGGTGGCCTGAGGGATGCCTCTTCATTATGGTCAATTCAGCCTGACCCCTGACCTGCCCAGGAACTTTAACCAGGCTCCAAACTCTTGTAGGGCTGAGTGTGCTGCCAGGCAGCTGAGCAAAACATTACAGAATTGCTGGCAGTGCTACAGCATCCCAGGCACCCTTGCTGCCTCCAAGGCCCTTGTAACAGCTTGTAAAAGGGCTCAGAGAAAACTTTCTGTGCAGAACAGGCACTCCTGGAGTGTTGCAGGCCAGGCAGTGTGCCAAGTCGCTAGGGATGAGACAATGCTTTGGGAAGCTCACCTGGAACTGACAGCTGGCAGCAACGTGTCCAAAAGTTCTAGAGCTGCAAGGACACAGACACAGATTCATTCCACCTTCACTTTTGCTCTCTGCCTCCCAATGGCAGCCTCCTTCCCTGCTCCTGGGAGGAACTAGCCTCTTCTCCACTCTCCTTCCCCTCGTGGCGGGTGCCGGCTGGCCCCAGTGAGAGCAGGCTGTACGGTCAGCTGCTTAGCAGGAGACTGTCCATGCAAGCTTCTTTATGAAAAAAAGGTTTCCTTTTGAAACCCATTGTGCAAGGGTGCAAGGCTGCCAACCCAACTCAAATATCCTTAAATGATTTGATGATTTTATGCAGTGCAGAACACAGGGAATGATGATAGAGACGGGGCTGTGGAATCCAGTGTAGATGTACCCGTGCAGGCTCCTGAGACACTGCAGCACTGTTACATAGTTCTATAATACAGTTCTATTTATACTCATTTAAAAGTGATTGTTGAGGGGATAGGGGGTTTCCTGGGGCTAGTCTCTGAGGTAAGGGGTGCTGATGTGCAAGAGATGCTATGACAGCTGGCTCTACTGGAATAATGGCACCTACAGCCATGTGCAGAAACAGGATCTTGGCTGCCTAAGTATTTTTCCTGACAAAATCTTAGGCACTCACAGCTCCTCAGATCAGCAAGCAGGGCCTGAATATCCAGTCAAACTGCTTTCTGCCTAGTTTTTACTTTAGGCAACCATGTCCCCTTCTGAAACTCAGCCTGGTTCTGCAGAGGTCACACAGAGTGCTTCCACCCTGTCACATTGGTTTGCTCTGTCACACGTGAGGATCCTGCTCTTTCAGCCATCCACATGAGCATTCGTGTTTGTGTGTTTTCCCCTTATATAACAGAAAGAAGCCAAAGAATGGGGTAGAGAGTAGCTCCAGCTGGCTGTACTTGGAGCTGGGGGAGTGGACCAGATGATCTCCAGAGGCACCTTCCGGCGTCTGAACAGAATCCACCGATTCTCTCGTTCTGTGACTGTGAAAAAGGTAAATGATAGCACCAGTCCTCCCCGGGTCAGCATAAAACACTTGAGTATCCTTGGGCAGAGTCCATACAAGGTACTAGAAATAGAAAGTACCGAAGTAACCTGCGGAGAAAACAAGGAAGCTGACATTCTGATGTAGACACCAAACTGAAGGAACTTCTGAAGTGCTTCAGGGAAGTGGACAGATAGCAAAATATTCATGTAGCCAGGGACTAATTCTGAATTTATTTTCAAGGCTGGCTTTTTTATTCCCCATCCCCTGGCCCTGAGCACATGAGGAAACTGCAAAGCAGAGCTATCACAGGTAGGGAAACTGCCCGTTGTTGAGCAGCTAACATCCTTGTCTGTTTACAGACGGCGCTCCTACCCCTCAAAGAGAATCCCTCCCAGCTCTGCTTGGCCAAAGTGGTTTGTCAGAGCCGGGGGGCCTAGGAGAGAGGACACTCTTGGGCAGGAGCTGGAAGGATCATCTGTAGAGGACTTCAGGGCACATACATAGGGGTTTTGATACTGAAATCTGCAGTGATAGGCGGAAACGTTCTCCCCCAGAAGTGCCCCTTATCAGCCAACCATAATAACTAGCTAAGCACAGCCGTCGCTGGAAAAGGGAGCTGGGGCTACTGCCCTGCTTTTCACTTCCCCGTGTTTTTCTGGTGATGCGGTCTCAAAGCATTGCTAAAACACCTTTTAAAACCCAACTCCTTTCAAATCTACAGGCAGTCCAGAGTTCAGTTCTGAGCATTATAAATGGTCGAGCTAATTAAATGCAGCTAACATAGTGGAAAGAGGTGCAGGGCAGAGGAGATCAATGACAAAACACCCTTAAGGAGCACAGAAGGGGGAAAAGTGCTGATGCAGAAAGGTGATTTATGGCAATTCTCTGGTTGCTGAAACAGAAGAATTATTGAGAACCTTAAGGACAAAGGAGCTTTAGGTTGGAAGATTGACGACTAAAAACCATGGGGAAGTAATCCCTTCTGCATCAGTATGGCAAAGCTTCAGTTCTGGGAGGCAGGTCAATGTAGGTCAACGCTTGCACTGGAAATGGTAAGCTGGGGAAGTTCTCTGGTTGCCTCCTTCCCCACATTGCCTCCTCCCCAGCCGCTCTTTGACAAAGGGAAGCCAGTGCGTTTCGGTGTTCTGATTTCACACAGAGCATTCAGCTGCACGGTCTTATTCCTAACCAAAGACTGGTGCTAGACAGCCTGATGCAAAGATAAAATAGGCTACTACGAGAGTGGTGGTTCTGTTTTAACCTTTGAGTTAGCAAGTTATTAAATGTGTCTGGCGCGGGCATTTGGCATCTGTGAGCGTAGGGGGTCATTTTCTCACCTATTATCCTCTATGGGCCTTTATCATCTTTTAATGTAAAAACATTTCAGGGTCTAATACACGTACACATCTGTGAGTTACTCAGACACAACTGTGAGTTATTTTGTGGACCCTTAATAGCTGCATTAAAAATAAAGCAAGGAGAAACTTACTCAAAGTGCCATTTTTACACTTCCCTGTAATCTGAAAACTTCATGTGAAAAGACCATCGCTCCATATTCCATGCAGTCAGCAATACTGGAGCCTGGTCTGTAATTCCATTGCAACACACGTGAGAATCTGGGAAGGGTTAGCGTGTTGATTTTTGAGACGTTTACATTTCTTTTGGATTGCTGGAGTTACCTATTTGAACAAACCTACTGTTACGTTTGGACAGTTAGATTATTACATGCCCATCGTAGGCTGTAATTAGACATAGGTGTCTCTCGTGAGAGATGCTGTCTCCTTCATTTCAGGAGGCTTCAGACAGCAATTATTGCAATTGGTGGCATTTTAGTAGCAGGTCTTTAGCAAACTCCTATGATGAGTCACATCATCGGCAAAACGTGGCAAGAGTGGTGGTGTAATGTCATGTAACAGTGAGCTGGTGTTTTCTGCTAATATTTTAATGACAACCCGCTCAAGTAGATCAAGTTTTCAGAAAGTGTTTGTTATTCACACATAATGACCTGGGTTGCAAAACGCTCCTGGAGGATAGAGCTAATAAAATAAGCAGCTAGTTAGTACAAACTTCTTAATTTAATTGTATTGTGTGGAAAGAAGCATGGTTTTCTTGCATGAGAAAGGCACTGCCGTTGTCTGGAAAGTTTCCATGTAGCCCTGCAACTTTCAGATTGCTCCAGTCAACGGTGTCAGTCAGACATTTGCTGTACTTCCCCTGTTGTTGACTTGTGCATCTATATGTATTTCACAGATAGGTTTTATGTGAAATTCAGTGTATAGCTGCAAAGGATGAGTTGCTAGTCTGGCACCATTTAGCTGCAGAGTATTAATCAATAACCTGGCATCGTTACGCGCTGGGCTTGCATTCTGACTTCCTTCGTCTTGATTGTAAAACGTCCATGCAAATGTAGTTTGCAATTGTAGATGCATTGTAAAAATTGCAAAGTGCAAGCTCGTTTTGCTTCGCCTCTTCCAGGGATGCATCTCAGAAACCTCAGAAGCCTGTTGTGCATGTGAGAAGGAAGCAATCCTTGCCCAGCTCAACAAGCCCCTGCACTGCTTCCTGCTCGCCGTGGCTAACACAATTGCACCAGAAGGAAGTTTAACATCATTTCACTAATGTTTGGAGCCTTAGGTTCGTCTTTAGCCAGGCCTCAGGCTGTGCTTTCCACAGCATTCGGATCGCTGAAATACTCTTATATAAGCCTAACTGACACCATTAGAAGAACGACTCCTTACAGATGGGTGTTGCTGTAGCAACCTGGGGGAAGGGCAGCCTAAGTGCCCTCCATATTTAGCAAAATTATATTAATCATAATAGGTAGAAGCAGGACTTTATTCTTTTTATAAGGCGCTTGTTCTGGAGCCAAGTGCCTTCCTTAGCTTGTTGCAACAAGAATCACTGTAATGGAGCTGAAATAATTTGAAGACGAGCTAAAATTCTCTCCATAATAACCAAAATTCCACGGAGACTGAAACATACTCAAATGTTGCCCAGATCCTGCAGGATATAGACAGGAGGATTAGCTGTCCAAGGCTCTGATTCTGCCCCCGTAGGAACGCCGAGGGGAGAAAAAGACCAAAGGCATATGCCTGGAAGCAGGAGGTCTAAATTGCTGAGCTTGTCTCAGGTTCATCCTGCTGAAGGGCCCGGTCATCCAGGCACTGTGGGCAGACTTTAAATCCACCTGACATTTTCTGTGTGTTAGAGGGAGTCCCGGGTGGCTCCGTGTTGTTGACGGTGGATATGGACACGTGTGCAGGTGTCAGCGGGCTCTGGCAGCACGGTAACGGGGCTCCTGCTTCCCCTGCAGCACACCCGAGTAGGAACAGCTGCTTTGCAGGGTGGATCCAAAGGGGTTTGTTCCTGTCTCTGCCTTGCCTGTCCCAGTAAACTTGTACGTTTCACCCAAAGAGCACGGGCTCTTTGAAGTGTCAAAGGGACCGTGAGAATTACCTGAGACTCACAACTCAGGACTCGCTTTCTTGAACTCTTTTCATTTGAAGCCAGTGATAAGTATTTCAGTGGTATGATTGTCACTTCAAAGTTACTATTTTAACTAACGCCATTTAAAGCTTTGTCTTGATGTCTCTGCAACTTGAACAGTCACATTGTATTGCTGTGGAGTACAGGAAAAACCTGAATTCGGTGCTGTCTGGGGCTGGATAATGGGATTTCCATTTCCAAGATGATGGAGCTAGGGAATGGCATAAATACACAAGCAAGTCTGGAAAAAACAAACACACACCAAACACTCATCTTTTGGATGGTCATGGAAAATAGAGGTGAAAAGCATCTGGAGAAGTCATCTATCCCATCCCACTCTCTACAGATGAATTAATTTTATCTCTGTCACCCCTCAGTTTTATCTGATTTTTTTTTAAAGGCAATCTAGTTTAATGCTTCACAAGCCTTATTTTTTGAAAGTTTTTCCCGATGTCTAACTAAAGCCTGTTTCTGTTGCAATGGCATGTCTTATTAATCTGCCATATATTTATTTTTGAAGACTGTTTTCATACTTCTTTCAGGTTTCTCTTCACTAGAGCCAGCACCCCCTATTTCTCCAGCTTCCCATGCAGGTTGTGAAACTTCCAGAATATTTCTGCAGGGCTGCTCCCTGCTTTTTTTCTCCTCAGTTGGTGCTTTTGCAGTGGATTATTCTTGACCAGACTCAAAATCTTGATTTCCTATTCTTAAATGGCATCCTATTTTTCTTCACTATCAATCCCAGCTGTGTAGCTCACTAATGTGACATTGCTCAGTTGAATTTTAAGCTTATATTTCTTCCAACTGTCTTTTTTTTTTTTTTTTTTAAGATCTGTCATGCTGCTTTGTGCCTGGGATTATAAACCTTCAGCTTTGCTCTAATTATAGTTCCAGAGCCCAGGTACAGTATGTTCATGTGCAGCCTGCACGTGGCCCCTTCACTTATCCTATTCCAGGTACAGTGGCATGTTTACAGCTGTTTGACCTGTTGCACCACTGGAAGCTCAGCTTGTCCTGATAATCACACAGTTATGTTTACTGTCCTTGCAGCTCTGGCAATTACATCTCATGACACCACTTTAATTATTCAAGCACTGACATTTGAGTGATAATATGTCTAAAACTCAGGCACAGAGAAAAAAGTCCTTTCAACTTCAGCATCTTTTATTTAGCTCTTCTCTTGAACTGCCTGTTTTCTCACAACACATAGCTCACTCTGTCACAACCAGTCGTGATGTTTTTCCCAGATCTCTGGAAGATGCTTCTATGGCCCTGCTTCTGCCAGGAATTTTTAATAGAAAACATTTATAATACTTGAGCACTTTTACCACAGCAGGGGGAAAGATCTAAAATACATCAGGTAGCATGTTTTGAAGCACTGGCACAGATGAGGCAAATGGGTCTCCAGATATCAGCTGCTGGGGTGAGCCCTGGTGGATACCAGGTGCTTGGAGGCTGAGGGTTTCACTGTCAAGTTGTCTCATTCTGTCACACTGTCACTCATAGCCCAGAAAGCATCACCGTGGTATATATAGTTAAGAACTGAAGCATACAGAGAATGTACTTTCTATAGGTTTTGGACCTCCCAGCAGCTGAACCCTCAGCTGGAAGAATACCCCAGAAACAGCTCTCCTTCATCTTATCCAAGAGCCTTTCTGACAACTTACAGCTATTTGAAAAGTTCTTAGACGGCCTGTAGTGATAAAGGGTTAAGTGCAAACAACTCTCTTGCCTCATCCTGGTGGAGTGCCTGACTACCTGACCACATCCTACATATGAGATACTTAAGCAGAGTTATGTAGTCTGCCCAAAGCCACACAACAGGGTAACAACGAAATCTGGAACTACAGGTCTCTTGTTGCAGTGGCTGGACAAGTTGATCTTGCTGACAAGTTTTACTGAAATCTTTGCTGTCATCTGGGGATTTACATTGTTATGCAGGGAAGCTGCACCCGCTGTGAACACTAACTTCTCCAGACTGGAAGGGCATGTGGCAGGATCTGTATCTTGCCTGGAGGCTTCATTAGCAGGAATCTTGCATTAAAAGACCTCATTAATTCGTTATTGCACAGAGCCAGGTTTAAAACACTATCTGAAAAGAGCTCTTCAGCTGGCTGCAACACCGGATTCTGAGCGGCAGCGATTCAGCACGCAATGATGACTCTTGCCCCTGGCTTCTATGAAATGCCTAGCCCAACAGACAAGACCTCCCATGCTATTTGTTCATTCAGCAGAGCTCAGCTAGCACAGAGTGCTGCTGTTCATCGTGTCTGACCTAAGCAAGGAACAGAACCTGTCAATAAGTACTTGGGATCCCAAGTTAATTCCTCCACATGCAAACTGCATCTATACTGTAACACACCGTATAAATAACTTATGAAACACACAGAGACACACATATGTACTTGTGTATATGACCTACTAGAATGAAGTTTGAACATGTGAGCTAAGGCCATTGTGAAGTGTTGATAGCCTTTGTTCCTGGGGTTACAGGTCTCGGGCACTGCGAGCAGGAAAGGTCACGTCTTTTTCATCCACCGTGATCACCTCCGGCTCCACTGCAATAGACATTATTTGACCGTCTCTCAGAAGTATTTGGCCTTTCTCTTCAATCTATTGAGGCTGGTCTGAACTATGCTGAGAAGTATTTGCAAGAAAAATCCATGGCTGAAAAGAATAACAATGCAGAATCATGGTCTGCGGCTTTCTATCCTGCAAAGACTAAGAGGTCTTTCAAAAACAGGGGTAATTTGCAATTGGATGGAGTCTTACAGTTGAAATCCAAGCACATCCAAGCATAGGATGTGATTCATATTGCTTGGTACTAAACTGATGTTGCTAATTCTTTTGTAACTTGTCACAACAGAACAGAGATAGTGCTCACTATTTTAGGAAGCACATGAATCAGTGGGAGTGCCAGAAGGAAACAAACGGATTGCTGCTGAGACTAAAAATGTCTCCGAGATGTGAACAGTGTGTCTGCTGACTCTGTGGTTGTGCAGAAAAATTCAAGGAAGGGTTTTAAGCATGGCTAGCCACACAACAAAACATGCTTTTGGCTGACAGTTTAAGGAGGAAGCTGTCTTGCACACCGTAATTCCCACATGATTTTAAACACAGATATGCTACAGGCAGAGACACCTACTTGTCCTCTCACTGAACATGAGCTGACAATCATTATGAAGACAAATCCAGCATAAGAAAATAAATTATGGCACCAAGGTAAGTTCTTCCTCAATACAAT
This sequence comes from Megaceryle maxima, assembly GCA_024605025.1. Lineage (NCBI taxonomy): Eukaryota > Metazoa > Chordata > Aves > Coraciiformes > Cerylidae > Megaceryle > Megaceryle maxima. Next base: position 10,157 of record JANHGN010012618.1, read on the forward strand.
CTGTAGTAGCTGATCAAGCAGATTTGCCTGTATGTTGACTGTGGAACGCTCATCATCCTAACATCACCACTGAAATAACAACAATGACAAAAAATCGGGTAAATAACCGTGGCAATAACCCATCGGACATCTGAAGCATGTAGGAATTTCATAAATGTAACAAATGCATGTTCAATGCCATAGTCAAAAATTCAGGAGTCATTTCTCCTTTGGATGATAAGAACACTTGGCTGTCTTGGGTGGGAGGTGTGCTTCTGGAAAGCCTCTGATCACAGGGCAAAGAAGAAGACAGTAGAAGAGCATGACTCCTGGTTGTACCCAGAGGTACAGTAGGGTCCTTTATTACCGAGTGTTGAGGGAGAGGACAGGTTCAGGCAAGAGCAGTGAAGACATGCTGGACTTTTTCTCGTATGAGAGACAAATATGAAAGAGCACAGACAATCCCAGTGGAAAACGATTGATGAACACCTCTGGGCTCAGGAGAAAAATCATTCACATGATGACACAGAAAGGGGCTTCTGCCTCTGGCTGTCTGCTGGCTGGCACTGCAGTGTGGCACTGCCTGCTGAGACGCCCAACACCCTCCAGCCCCAGCTGACGATTCCAATGCTGTCACCAAAGGTGCTTCAGAAAAAAGCAGAGTTATTCAGACCATGGAAATCTAAACTCACTTCTGACAGGATTTTTATTTTGATAGCATGGAGGAAAATGCGTGGCTAACTCTTACTGTTGTTTTTTTAATCTGGCTATGATTTGCAGTGGCTTCCTGCCAATGGCAACTTGACGACAGAATTATACCTGGTGTTGCTCTCGAACGATACAAAAAGCAGGAATTGCATTCTGACAGTTACTAAGGGAAAAGAGTTTTTTTTCTAACCAAAGGCTCTTTTCTGAAAAGAATGACAGTTTAATGTTTTAAGATAATAGCTCTTCCACCAAAAATGGTTTTTTTTCAGTCTGGCATAGAGCATCATATCCAGTAATTTCTGCCTCCTTGGATCTTGCTCAGACAAATCATGAGGTTCCTAGTCATGTCAAAATTAGATTCTCGAATTTGCTGAGGTCATGCTCTAGAAATACAGACACAGGTCTCAGACACCTGTTTTGCATAAAAGTCTGGAAAGGCCTGGTCTTAGGCAAAGTCTAAACTTGCTGTTTGGAAAAACAACATCAGAAAATTGTGACAGCAAAAACAATCAATGTGGCATCTTTAGGCCAATGTTGCAGAACCCTTTGCACTGACTAAAGCCAGAGGAAGAAACGCAGAAAAGGAAGTGCCCATTTTTATTGGAACATGTTTAAATCTACATGTCCACTTTCAAAAAAGGGATTGGCATTTGCACAAGGACACAAATGTCAGACTGTACAATTTTAAGCTTAGATCAGTTCAGGCTGCTTGTGCTTTAAACAACAGGTCTGAAATGTTTGTACCTAATTTTGGACAGAAATGCTTGGACTTTTGAACAGCAGCTAGTATCGTTCCCATAGGGAAAAAAAAAAAAAAGTATTTCATTGTGGTTAATCAAAAACTTGAGGTATTTTTAAAGTTATAAACCTCTGCTATTTCTGCTTATTGCATTCAGCAGATCAGACCAAGACCTATGTGACAGCAGTGATCTTGCAGAATCATGCACAATCTCTTCCCCTAAAGCCCAGCACTTTCTGCTGCAGCCAGATGGAAGCTATCTTCCATGAAGCAAAAGGCATCAGACTTTGTTTCAGTCAGGGTTACATTCAGTGCTTCAGTTTTTAACTGAACATTAAACTGAAACTTTGGGGTTTTTTCTGAACCTTAAGCTGAAACTGACCTTAAAGCAAGGACACACGTATCCGCAGAGGTGAATCTTGTGGAGGCTCCTGTACAGATCTGCCAGGCCCATGCTACATGGAATGATGGGTTTGTTCATGCAAGTCTCTCAGAGTGATAGAGAGCATTTTGTGACACATTGTTTGGAAAAAAAAATTATTTCCCTTTGTCTGCAAACTTTAGAGAGAGTTTATTTTTTCAGTCTGTGCAAGCTCTTATTTGGCATCGCTCTCCCTCCGGCTGCTCAGTGTTTGTAACACAGAGATAGATCTACAGCCTCACCTACCCTTTAAACAGGACTGTCTGTGGAGTGGGGCCTCTCCAAGAGGCACGACACATGGCAGTGCTTTGTTACAAGCTCAATGCACTCATTGTAGCTCGCTGGTCGTGTGGTAGGAAAGTCAGTGTTTCTGTACTCCCCGGCTAGACGTACATTGTGCCTGCTAAATGCTGCTGTGGTATTGCATCGCAGCGGGAACCCTGACAGCAGGTCATGCCTTGCATTCATGCGTAGGGTCTTGAAAAATCGATGCAGTTCAAATAACAGACGTATTCCTATGACACACAGAGCACTCTGGAGGCACGGGGAAATTTTTGCAGGCACAGCAATGTCTGTGCCATTAAGCTGTCACTGAGCAAACAGAAAGTACGATGGACTCTCTGCTCCCTCCCACCAATCATTCAGGATCGTGCAAGGGCACATGTTATTGGAAACATGAATGGTTCCCTTGCTACGGAGATCTCCTCAGATTTTTTTTTTCCATCATACAAATATAAAAGTCAAATTCCTTGAGAGGCCAGTCTCTGAATCAACTTCTGTGTCCAGACCAAAGTGACTGTGTTTCTGCTTCTGCCTGAGGGCCTCATATAACAACCCTTAGAATCTATTGATTGGTTTGAAAGGCTTTGGATAAAGCACCTGAGGCCACAGCCTGCACCGTTGCGATCACCAGAAAATTTGTCGTTGACCTCAGTGAGCTCAGGATGAAATACCTGCGCTCTTGCTCCACAGGTTTTAGGTCCACACGCGTAATTTATTTCGTTGGAAACCATTCATATGCCTAAGTACTCGTCAGACCTGGGAGAAAAGCGCGCTGGTTGCCAGGCTGAGAAGTAGCTTTCAGATGTGCCCCTCTCCTGCCAACAGTGTTGCGACTTGGAGGAAAGAATAAGCAAGCCCATTGTTCCCCCTGTCTTGTGGCAACTGGGAATTAAGAAACAAGATAAGTGAAGTGAAGAGGAAAGAAACTGAGAGTAACGCTAGAGAAAGAGGAGAGCTTCTATCCCTCTAATTACTTCTCAGGGGACTTTAAAACATACAAACATTGGCCTGTTAACTTCATTGAGTGTCTGTGTCTCAGAGACAACCCAAGCCTTCCTCGGCCTTGCCTACACCAGGAAAATACATTATGTGAATTGATTAACACGTAATGCTTAATATAACAGTCAGTATAAACAAAGACTACCTACCATGTTCAAGACTTTTTTCTGTTGACCCAAGGTAACCCACCTGCCAAACATGACAGTTCTTGTCTACACTAAGTGCTTTGTATCACCTTAATTAACGTGTTCTAACACAATGTAATTTTGCAGTGCAGGTAAATCCTTTGGGGCATTTATTCTCTACATTTAATTTTCTGTCTGGCCTATCTTGAATTCACAGACACGTGCTGCTTCTGCCATCTCTCCCACCCCCCCTTCAATCTTGGAGACACTATCAGTGAACATCAGAGAGTCTTTGTAGGCTCTTTCACAAGTTGCTTCAACTTATAAACTGAAAGTTCAGTCAAACATGCAATCAGTCTACGCCCCTTGATAGTGCTGATGTTATAAAAATACAGTTGGTCTCGTACTTCAGGAAGGGTCAGTTCAGCCTAGAAAAGTATCGTCAAATACCAGACATTTGAAGTTCTTACAAAAATACTGCACGTAGGACAGCAAGGCAGTTTGTCCATCAAATTAGACAGCCTATTCCCACCCACAGGAAGACACTTTGACACTTGGACAGCATCTTTCCAAAAGTTACTTTTTCCATTTTGTTTTACATGGAAAAGCCTTGTCCTTACAAGGAAAAAAAAATGACAAAAATCAAAACAAAATCCAACAAACAAAACAAAATAAACAAAAAAACCCAAACCCCAAAACAACAAAAACAAACAAACAAACAAAAAACTCAAACCAAACAAACAAATAGAAAGAAAAAACCCAACGAAAACCACAAACAAAAGAAAACAAACAAAAAGTGTACCCAAAAAGGATATTCTTAAACACTGAGATCAGGAGATCGGGAAGTTTGTCTGGACTCCAGCAAGTGCAACGCACTGGTGTCACACACCTCATGTTCTATTAGGAAATGTTACTATTGCTCGCTCCAAATCAAGTTACTCGGTACTACTGAAAGAGTGCAAAAGCCTCAGCTGTTAAGATGTGTTGCACGTAAAATGCTCTCTGGCCTCCTGTCTCCCATTTATTTCAGCATCGCCCGAAGGCCGCAGGTATTTGTCCGGCCTGAAGCCCGGGAGTCAACACTCTGAGCGTTATATTGAGACTGGAGGTGCACAGCGCGGCTACGCCAGCAACCCTGGACTGGAGCTTCCTTTCCTTTCAGCGGCTCACCTCTCAGAAGAGCACTGCATTTATGTCCATCTCCTCTTTTTTCTTTCTTCCTTCAAGAACAGGGCACTCCCTGTCACCTGGTAGGTGACCTAATGCACAAGTTGTCTGGGCTTTCAGATGTGTGACTTCGGAGGCTTTACAGCCCAGCTAAGGTGCTTCAGCCTAATAATTGTTGAGGGAGGTGATTGTCCCCCTCTGCTCTGCTCTGGTGAGACCCCACCTAGAGTCCCACATCCAGCTCCAGGGTCTCCAGCACAAGAAGGACACGGGCTGGTTGGAGTGGGTCCAGGAGGGCCACAAAAATGATCAGAGGACTGGAACACCTCTGCTGTGAAGAAAGGCTGAGCGAGTTAGTCTTGTTCAGCCTGGGGAAGGGAAGACACCATGGAGACCTTACTGTGGCCTTTCAGGACTTAAAGGGGGCCTACGGGAGAGGTGGGGAGGAACTTCTACCAAGTGACAGTAGTGACAGCACAAGGGATAGCGGTTTTTAACTGAAAGAGGGTAAATTTAGTTTGGCTTTAGAGAAGACTTTGTCTACACAACGAGGCTGGTGACCCCGTGGGCCAGGCCGTCTGGAGGAGCTGTGGGTGCCCCCTCCCCGGCAGCATTCAGGGCCAGGTTGGATGGAGCTTGGAACAACCTAAGAAGATGTCCCCACCCGTGCCATGAACTAGATGCTCTTTGAAGAACCCCCTCGACCCAAACCACTCTATAAATCAAGACTGTACATGTCTAATTACCAACTAAACCCGCATGCTTAATTAGTGATGATTTACATATTTAATTACATTATCAAGCTGTTGTACAGTGAACTACCTCTACTCCTAAGCAAGAGCTCCCCGAGTTAAGCGCACGGTGGCCGCGTTACGGGACTTTGCCGTGTCCGCGGCAAATCCACCCGCAAACCCCCGCCCCGGGTGGCGCGGAGCTGGGCGGGGCGGGGGGCGGGGCCGCCGCCGTCCTGCCCGCCCGTCACGTGCGTTAGCGACAGCCGGCGGCCTCGCCCATTGGCGGAGGGGCGGCGGGGGCGTGGCCGGGGCGGCCGGTTCGTCAGCTGCGCGCCGCGGCTCCAACAACAAAGGGCCGCGGAGTCGGCGCGGGCGGGCGCGGAGCCGGGAGCGGAGCGGTCCGGGTGAGTTTGCTTTGCGGGGTTGGGGTCGAGTCGCGCCGCCCGTGGTCCCGGCTTAGGGGCGGCGGGGGCGTTAGCGGTGCCCTGTGCTGGGAGCGCTGGGGCGGGGAGGTGAAAAGCGAGCAGCGGGGCTCCCGTCTCCCCGCGCGTCCGTCCCGGCTTCTCGCTCCTCGGAAAACACCGAGGCCCGGGGGGGTGTTTCCCGTTTTCCCGGCCGTTGGTCAACCGGCGGAGGCGCGTTCCCCTCCCCCAGCCCAGCGGCGGGGCCGGGCTCCGGAGCGCGGCCGGGAAGGTGCGCAGCTGCCGCGGGCCGTGCCGGGTGACCCGCGGCCCCGCTGGGAGCGGCGCTTTGGAGCCTCCTGGCGGCAGCGGAAGGGCTGCGGGCCCGGGGAGCTCGGCGCAGGAGCCGGGGGGGCTGTCTTGGGTGGTGGTGGTTTGGTTGGTGTTTTTTGGTGAGGTATTTTGTTGGGATTTTTTTTGGGGGGGGAGGGTGGGGTGCTTTGTTTTGTTTTAATTAGGCTTCCTCCCCCTCAAAAAAAAAACAACCCAAAACCCAACGACAACAAAAAAAACCCCAAACAAACCACCAAAAGGCAAACAAAGAGAAAAGGAGGCTTTTATCCAATACAATGTTGTTGCCGTGCATCGGGTGTGTTACCTGTAACAGCTTCTTAATCGCCGCTGTAGCTGAGCCAGCTGTTCCTTTTCTTGCGGGCGACAGTTCCTGAGAGCTAGAGCACCCCTCTTAGTACCTCTCTTCCAGCTTCTGTCTCCTTTGCCTCTCCTAGCCATGTCCCTTGATAACAGCATCGTTTCCTGGTCCCCATCTGACTTGCACAATAAAGTGTGTCATTCTTAAAGCTGCTTGTCCCAGAGGATGGGAAAACATCAGACAGTTTCTAAATGATTCACCTTTGATATATATATTGGTTTTTATCCACTTTAGAATGGGGGAAGGGGAAAAGGGAACAAACTGCTTTTGATCTACAGAAAGATGTTTGTGGGTCAAAAGCTGTAGCTCCTTTAGCTTCTACCCTCAGGATCAGCAGTCTTTCACTCGCTTGTTAGAGATGAACTGTTTGATGTTTCTCTAATGCCCGTGGAGCCTTAATACAGGACTGTGAGCTCCACTCTCTGCACAGAGCAAAAACACAGCCTCTGCCTGCAGGTTATTCCAGTCTTGATCTAGGAAAGAGGCAATGCACGTGTGTGGGAGTACAGGGGAAGCTGGCGCTGATCAGCAGTTACACCATGGCTTGCTAGTTAGCCTAAAGAGAAAACAAGCTCTTGTTCCTAGGCCTTGTGCCAGGACAGGGTTAGGGATGGATGTGGAATAACTGGAAAGCCAGACTTCAAGCTTTCACTTAGTCCCATTTCCTTGTCTGCAGCAAGCTCCATCTATAACTGAACCTTCTCAAGAAGGTGCTTAGGAGCACTGTGGGCATTTGGTGTTTCCTTAGGTAACCCACTCAGGGCTTAACAATCTTGATGGTTAAAAGTGTTTCCTGCCAGCAACCACTGAAAATTGAACTTTACTGCTGTTAATGAGCCACTTCTGCTTGCTGTGGATGTCAAAGGAGGGAGCGTTTGCCCTTTTTTCACATAATGACTACTGTTGCCATTTTTTTCCCCAATGTTAAGCATTTCCGTGTTCTAAATTGATCCCGAGTCTAAAGAAAAATAGTAAATTATTTTAGCTCTCTTAGAGCCCAGATGTTTTGTTTTCCTAAAAAAAAAAAAAAAGTGGTCTTTAAAAGCAGCTCTTTCTCACTACTGCAGCTGAGCCAGTTGTTCCTAGAGTTGCATTTTCCTCCAGATGATAGTTGCTGTCAAAGAACTGGAATGCTGACTTCTTGAGTTAGCTGTACCTTTTCTTATTGCCTCTGAAGTCTACTTTAAATGCTAATCCTGTTCTTTGTGCTGTTTGAATAAGGAGGTAGCTGCATGAATGAGCAGTGCTAGTGCTGTATGGGGCAGGTGCTTGTCCGTGCAGTGAACAAGTAGGTGATGGGGTCTGGTGTCTTGGGGAAAGATGATGTGAGAGACCAAAATGACCCTGTAGTGTGGCCTGAGAGGGTGAAGCCCAGTGTGCTGGCCTTTAATATTCTGTATGGGTTGTAGCTACTTTTAATGGCTATGTTTGTCTAGTGTAGCATCTTATTCCCTTTCTCTTTATGAATGCAGACACTTATACCCTCTTCTGTGTGTATCTTCTTCCCTACTTCATTATTAAGCAGGTATTTAATTTGTAAGAATCCTGTCTGCTGTGATAATTCAAATATTACTCTGATGAAATCAACTTGTAGTTAAATTGGTGACTTTTTCCACATATAGCCTTTTTTTAGCTGCTTGAATGGCTTCTGTTCATTGGCTCACACATAAATATTCAAAGGCTGCAAGCGTGCTGATCTGAGGTGGCTGAACATTCAGCTTCTCAGTACTAATGGTTTTTTTATCTTAAGCTTAACTCTACGTTTGTCAGTTATGGAGACTAATCACATGTAGACTTGGGGAAGTGCACCGATCAATAAACATTGGGTTTAATTAACATTAGGTTTAATTAAGTACTGGAGTTACTTTTCCTTGTTGCTTACTGCATATGACTAGTTGGGCACTTGCTGTGAAAATGACCCCACCGGTAACTATCTAGTGCACTCTGAACCTGAAGATGGGGACACACCTTCCTACTGCACCAGCTTGTGAAGGGAGAGAGGAGAAACATTGCCTTGGGCACCCTGGGAGCCCTCGCAGGAGTCTCTGCTCGCAAGTGTGAGGCTGTGTCCACAGAGGAGATGCGCAGTCTGGAGCAGGAAACGTATCCTTGCCCTTCGCATCTCTCCCTGACCAGGAGGAAGACAGGCAGGGAGCTGGGGAAGCACCTTGGTGAGCGTAGGCACGAGATGGGTACAAGAGCCCTCTCCTCCCGTAGCAAAAGGTGGGAACCAAGAGCCGAACAGACCTTTGCACAGGGAGGAGGATGGTGAGGAAGGCACTTGTCTCTGAGGAGGGACCTCAGCTTTTTCTGTGTGTATCTAGCTGTGAGGGAAGGGTGAATGCCAGCGAAGCTACCTCACCTTGCAGCACAGAACGTTCACTGGTACCTCCGACTGCAGTAACGAGAGCATTTGTAATGTGTTCCCTGGGGATGTTACCTGTTGCTTTCTCATTAAGACCCTTGCCATCTTTTTTTTTTTTTTTCAGGTTTCACATAAAGTGTTTACAGTCATGCCTCTGCAGGTCTGGTACCTAAGCTGATAAAGCATCTATGCACTTTAATCTCAAGTCTATGCTACTCTGCTAGAACAGTGTGAGCGGTGCCTTGAACCTTGGATATCAAGACCTACCAGCCAAAGTCTTGCTCCTGCCTTAGTAATGTTCCAGAGGTTAAATAACATGCTCATGGGAGAGATTGATAACTTGTCCAGCCAAGAGCCAGAGTTCAGCGAGAAAGAAGATGATGAGTGGATTCTGGTTGACTTTATAGGTAAGATGCCTGTCGAACATAAGCTCTGGCTCTTGCTTGTCTTCTGTGTGAAGAAACCAGTAGCTTGAGAGAAACTGTACTGAAGCAAAACCAGTGTGGGTAAGAGCATAGGGTGTTTTCCAAGCAAACGTACCAAAGCATGTTATGTAAACTGATGAGAAAAATGATGTCAGCTTTATAAGCCTGACTCAGGCTGCAGCACTACCACTTCTACAGATAAAATATGTTTTACTTATTATGCAGTTGTCCTGCTTTACTGATAGCAGTCGTGTTACAAGTCTAGCATGGCTTATCAGGGAACTCCCTTTTCCTCTCCCCTTGCTGTTTAAAAAAAAAAAGTGTACATGCTAATAGAGGTTTACTTTTGTTTTTGTTGGTTTTGTCTTCTATCGTGTTTCTGACTACGTGCAACCTTGCTGTTCTTGACCTCCTGCAATCACTGACATCCACGGGTTCCTCTCCACTGACTCATGACCACCTCCAGCAGACACTTGCACTAATTGCTCCGCGCAGGAAGCGGACATCGCTGAAGCATCAGCCCCCAACAACTCACCCGTCTTCAGTTGTTTACCGTCTCCCTTGGAACACTTGCCAGAGGCCAGCGAGTCTTGCTTCATCCAGTTTGAGTCGTGTCCCATGGAGGAGAGCTGGTTTATTACCCCTCCCCCGTGTTTTACTGCAGGTGGATTAACCACTATCAAAGTGGAAACCAGTCCAATGGAGAACCTCCTAATAGAGCATCCCAGCATGTCAGTGTATGCTGTCCACAACACCTGCCGCAGCCTTAGTGAGACTGCGTGTGGAGATGAGGAGTTTCACAGCCCAGGTAGTCCCAGGTACGTCTGGCTTCTCTTGTCAAGGAGCTCTGTTGCTGAAAATATCTGGTTTCTACCTGATCAGCTTAGACACTTAATACTGAATTTTCCAGCTTATTTCAGAGCAAGTGAATAAAGCATGAATACTACCCAAGGTGGGCAGGGTGGTCGTGGCTGCCTGCCTGCTCAGAGAAGTGTTATACAAGATGACTGTGTCAGGAAACAGTTGGATATGCTGTTTTGACACTGCAATGAATATTTAGGGAGCCTAATTATTACCTTTCAGAAGATGGTCCGGTGCTGTTGAAAGTGGTGGTAGTTAACTGTATAGCAGATTTGAAAGCACTTTGCCACCTTCACAGCCTTGTGTATTTTTCATAATTGTTAGTCAGCACCTTTCAGTCACCCTGCTAGATGGAAAAATATGACTTCAGTTACCCTGCCAGGGGAATCTGGGTTTGTATCTTTTTTTTTTAATGTTTCTTAACCTAGTGATGGATTAGGACAGGACTAAATTTTTACACAGGTAACTCGTGGAACAAAAACTAACTGAAATATTCCACAAAATTTACCTGTCCCGTGCCTTCACTAGGGTAAAAAATTGTGCTGCAGACTTCTACTTCTAACAAGGTGCTAGCTGTGCCTTTTGCTTTGGGGTCCTAAAGATCTGTCTGGGTGGTATTATTGTAGAGGCATGTTTGCCATGCACTGCTGCTTCAGTGTTAACTCTCCGGTCCATGCAGCTATGTAAGTGTGGTATATACAGATGTATACAGTTACAGTATTGCTTTGCCATTATGACTCCACGCTTGCCTGGGTGTTCATTGATTAGGAAATAATGGGGTGTTTTGTGAAGCCTGGTTAATAAGACTGACAGTCCCATCTGGTGCTTACCCTTAGAAACAATAATAATAATGAAATCATCATAGTATGCTAAGGTTTGTTATGCAGGAAGCAAATGAGTATAGTGGGAGAGTGGATGCCCACTGACCTCTGATCATCTCCTTGCCATATGTAAAGTTCTTAGTTCAAAGAAACAGGGGGCTCTGAGGTGGCATGCAGCTGTGTAATGCTGCAGGGCAGTGCTGATACCCTTAGCAGGGGGCTTGGATGATTATTTGAGGAGGGTGGTTTGTGATTTTAAGCATCAAGGGTTTAAAGTTAAGTCAGGACACTGATGCAGCACCCTGGATACAGGGTGAAGGAATGGCGAGAGAGCTGTAGGCTGTGGGGTGTCCCGAGTGGGAGAGCAGATCAGTTTATCCAAAATACCAATTTGCAGTGGATAGTAACACACAAAGTCACATACTGACATCTCAGTGGCTTGAGCTGGGGACACTGGTATAAATTCTTCTGGAGAAGAATCCCATCTTAAGTTATGAGGTACAGACAAGCTGCTTTAATACCTGGGGAGCCTAGAGGTGCAATGACCTTTAGCTGGTGTGCAGTTAAATTTATTCACACTGGCTTCCGAGTCGTCGTGTTGTCAGAGGATCTAGGCTTTTGTATAGGCTGTTTGGGGTGGCAGAAACTGGGAGGAGACTAAAGCTGAGGTAGACTAGGGGAACTGGGATCATCAATTACCCTGGCAATGCAGTAACTTCTGAAAGCTGTTTTGAAGTCTCTAGTGGTTTAATGGTTGGCCATTTAACATTGTAGGGCCAAGAAAAGCTGCTTAAGGCACACTGGCACAGTAAGTACTCCTGTTTTGGGACAATGCTTTTTGTCTGATCAGGCTGCTAGCAACGCTGCTTCCTCTAGAGCTTTGTCTGCCAAAACAATACTGGTTTTAGGACTAACCTTTGTGCCAAATGATGTTACTTGATCAAGCCTAACTATATCTGCTTTAACAAGCCAAAATGCTAAGTGCAGAAAAATGACTTAAATATTAATTGGGGTGGGGTCCAAAGCTTTTACTGTTTCTTGTGAGGTCTGGCTCTGCTGCACATCTAGCAGGACACTTATGCTTTCTAGCACTGTAGATGCCAGGGGCACAGCAGCGAATGTAGCAGTGATCTGGCTTTAGACACAGCTCCTCTAAAATTACCTTTTGATAACACTGATGAAGGCTCATCAGCCCTGTCCTCTTGGTTTCCAGAGCACACTAGTACCAGCCTACCAAAGGCAACCAGTAAGACAAAAAAAGCTACCTTTCAGAAGAGTATCTGGCCTTTTAGCTTGTTCAAACCACCTCTACTATCCCAGTTTCACCTTACCATGACAAGTAGAAGAGTGTTGGTTTGCAAGCCAGTGATGGGAGGGTATTTGATAAAAAAATGGGGGGGGGGAGCATAAATATCTTCAAACCAGCAATTTGAAACTGGTGTGTGGTGTGTCTTTTTTCCTTTTGTGGAAGAAATCTATTTGCTCCTTTTAAATTCTTTCAAAGCGAAAGGGTGTTGTATAAACTTCCCCTGGTTCCTCAGGCTGGTTGTATTTTTCCATAACAAACCACAACACTTTGTTTCAGCAGTTGATGCCCTTTGCTAGCTAATGGCATGCAGCAAGGGCATGCTTAGGAGGCTCTAGTAAGTGTGGTGTGGCTTCCTAGCTCCTAAAGGCTTTCCCTGGTAAGGCTTCACTTGGAGTTCCACCTCCAGCACTGTTACCTTGTTAAGGGATCACCCCCTATAGAAAACAGTAGCCACGTACTTGCAGACACTCCTGTAAATGAAGCTGGTGTAATCTGCACAGAAAATATTTGCAAGGCACTGTGATTTGGTTTGTGTGGTGTTAGTCACTTATTTCTTGCTTCCTGTTTTAAGTGCTAGGTTTAGGATGATATCCAGGGAGGAGGCCAGCATGTCACCCAAGCCTATTCTGGAGTCCATAGGCTTCAGTCAGTCATATCAAGCTACCCAAGGAGATAAAAGCAAGTGGATTTGGATATTTAAAATAAATAGAAGGGAGGGAGTATTCCTTTGCTGACAGGGAGTATTTGGCTCCAGTGTGGAGTGGGGGAGGCAGAAGAGCTCGCTTCTGTGCCAGAGACGACATACAATAAATGCAAGCTAAGCTTTTCCAGAAGAGACTTTATCCAGTCATGATAGTGCTGAAAAACAGACTACCCAAGAGACCTCTTGCTCATGGCTGAGCAAGCTCCTGGCCTTGCTGACACCTTTCCTGGGCACCATTGAGTTGACAGCTAGTCATTGGATCCTGGGTGGGAAGAAAACAACTCTGCTGCCACTGGTCTCATACCAGAGTGGTACCCAGACTTGGGATTTGCTGTGCTTTTAAAACTGCCAGGCTATTTTTAGCTTTACTGTGGAAGTTTCAGGAAACACCAGTGATTGTTCTGTCAGGTAGGGAAGTTGTTGTGGTTTTTGTTTGTTGTTGTTTGTGTTTTTTTTCTCCAGTATGTCAGTCCCTGCTTCCATAGGCTACTGGTTGGTTTTTCAGTAGTGCATGATGGAGTAAAGGTTTGCCAAAACTGCTGACTCTGCCCGTGAAATCTAGAGGGCTGGCTGAAGAACAGTCCTTCCAAGTTATCTCCCTTATGTCACAGCTGCTCTATCTTTCCCATTCCTCTGCATGAACATGGTCATATTTACTTGTCTGGCTGACAATCCAAACACACTTTCATTAGTGTGCTTCTGTTTTCAGGCTGAACAACCTCCATTCAAGATGATTTTTAATCCAAACTTTGCCTAGTGGATAACTCTGAGCCTTCTCAAGCTGGAGCAGTGTGACACACGTTGCCTTTATTTCAGATGTGTATTGTCTCTTGGGCTCGAGGAGGTGGGCTCTGGAAGGAAAGGTTTAAGACGCCAAAAGTCCAAAGGCTGTTGTGCCCTCGTGCAAAATGTGACTTGGCAGCACCATGAATTACTTACCTGTGTGGTTTTCCTAAACTGGCTTGGTCTTGCCTCAGCCCACATCTCTGTCCAGTAGAATAAGGGTGCCCTCCTGAAATGCTGGCTGTTGATGTCCATGTTCTGTCCTTTATAGTCTGCATGTCTTTCCGATGCACCTCAGTAACGACTGATACCTGCTTGTTACATTTCTAGACTGGAGGCTCGAAATGACACGGGACAGCGTGTTCACTGCTATGTCACAGCTCTTGCTACTCATTCAACTTTTCTGGAAAAAAACAAGAGCTTTCGTCCTATCCACTGGATAAAAGAACATAATGAAAGACACTATCTCAACAGAAATGGTCTCCGTCGCCAAAACCTTACCAGGGATTGCCACTCCCGGCAAATCAAGCACAACGGACTGTTTGTTCACCAGCCTTGCCACCGTCAGTTCAATTACTGACGGCTCGCGTGGTTTTAATCTATCATCTAATTGGGTTTTTAGGTTGCTCTCGTTTTCATGCGTAGGTAAGTGTGATCGATCTGAAGCTGATCGTCAGTCCTTCGAACACAATCATCATTAGTTTCATTCTGAAATGACACTTAAATCTCCAAACATCTTTCAGCCAGTCCTAAATGTCGATGTTAAATATCCATGTCTTCGAAGCCTATCAGTACGATAGTTTGTGTGCTGTTGTGTAAACCACGATGTATAGGTGGGTTCTTAGTTCGTATTTTAAAGAATGAGGTGGAAATCAGTTATGCTTTGCATCAACTGGAGCCAAGTTAGCAAATTTGAGGTTAGCCATATGCTTTATCGACCAGTACTTGAAGGCTCGCATATCCGTCTGCACTCAGCATATATGATTACCCTCTAACAAGGAAATACTATAGCTGCTGGTGGATATTAGATAGCTGTGCTGAACTGTTACAAGGACATCTAATCTAAATTGCCTAGTACCTACTTGTGTTAGTGGAGTCTGTGTAGGTGTATTGGGTACTTGATATGGGTATTGGAAAAAATATCGTTGCAGTAGGATATGGCACTGGTGTTACAGGTGTAGTACCTCACAGTTGGAGTGGAAGGAAAAGTGGACCTATGGGTTAAGTGCAGACACAGAACCCAGAGAGCCGAGCTGGGTTTTACTTAGTACAGTTTGAGTTCTTACTCCTTTTCTCCAACTCTTTGTTTTTGAAAGATGTATTTCCCCGCCCTGTTTCATTTAATCTCGAGGCTAGCTAAAGGAAAAAGATGGTGGATCGACTGTGCTCTTAATCCCATCAGTAGCTGACTTCTCTCTAAAGAACTCCCACTGATGGATAGCTATGTCTGAGCTGCTAATTGCTGTTGCATTGCCTCGTATTTACATATTGAGAGTAGCTCAGAAGTAGCTAGAAGGAAGGTTTTATTAAGTTCTCCTAATCTTTTTCTTTCTGTCTCTTTGAAAATGAAGTCTGAGTTAATTGTGACTGGAAATGAAGGGCAGTGTGTGGCAGCGAGAAGAGGATGCTGAAAGTCTTCTATAACTAAGTGCAGTGGTAACAGGGTCTGTACAAAGTGTGCTAGATCAACAGTGGCTGTTCTTCTAAGCCCACTGGGGGCAGAAGGACGATAGCAATTCTGTGGGCCAACAGGGTGTCTGGGGGGGAAAGCCATTCAAAACTAGTAAGTAGTTTTCTTAACACTGCAAGATGTTTTGGAAGTTGGCAGGAACTTAAAAGAATTGGAGTTCACCTACTGGCAAAGAGTGTGCATTACACAGCGGCCACACTTCGGCATGCCAAACCCCGATAGAACAGCCAGGGGAGGAGACTAAATGGCTATGAAGGTGAAGAAGCAGAAGTCTGCACTGAAAGCAGGCGGGGGGGAGATAACAAGGAAGTTCCTCCTCCTTTCTGTCAGTGCTTGTTGTGTCTTACTGTGTTTACCTTGTGGTTAGTGCCTGGGGCATTGAAGTGTTAACATGACATTCAACCAGGTCTTCCAGGAGTCCTTGTACAGAAGTTAGTGTGAGGAGTCTTTGAAATCAGGCAAGATCAACAATGTGAATTACTCCAGACATATGAAGTATTTTAAATCCAGCCAAATGCTTCAATTTCACTGAAGAAAAAACCCTGACAATTTGGATTGACCTGGATGTAGTGGTGGGACTGTTGGCTGGTCTGCAGCTGGAATTGTTGTGGAACATACATAGTGTATAGGAAACAGCATTTATTGCCTCTTTCACTGCAGATGTGCTGCCTCACTGGGATTAGTTAGGATTGCTGCAAGGGGATGCTGGCAGGTAGTTAAAAGCAAGAGAAGTTTTCCTGGATACACTAGTCTCTCTTTTTTAAGACACGTTGAATTTACATGGATGCTGAAAGAAAACAAAATTGGCCCTGTTACAAGTTTCCAAACCAGGCTTTATTACTGCTCTTTTCAGCAGCATGTGCCTGTGTCCATACAACAATTCTTTTGTGGTCCAAATACTCCAGTGTATCTACAAAGAGCTGTAGTTTCACCAGTCTCTCATCTGTACACAAATACTCTTCAATTCCCTCAGATTGACTACCTTTATCACTCCAACTTTTTTTTCCCCCAGCTTAAAATTCCTTTTCCTCACTGCCAACTTTCTAGCTCAGGAAAATTCTTTGCTTTCCTGTATTTTTTTCTTTATATAAAGTAACTACTTTCCTTCAGCTTTAATTTTCTTAAAGTGAAATGAAGGAAGATGGAGTCTCCACCTCCCCATGCTGGAAGGAGTAAGTTATCCTTTAGCTCTTAATGGGCAGATGGAGTTGAGGGTGTAAGGCTCCCGGGCATTACAGCGAGAGCCTTGGTCTGTTCTTCTCAGTAGGCAAGTGGATGCAACTTTAGACTGCTCCTAGAATTGGGAGATACTGATCTTTTTATACTACATTACTAGATGATTTTCTGGTGATGAAAACCTATATCTTTCAGGATATAAACTATTTTGTTGCACAAAGCTGTGCTTCTCAATTTGTAATATTGGAAACCATATTATTGTGTGAGATAGTACTGCAGCGATGGCTTTTTGTTCATTTGTTTTACGTATTTATGTTGGTCTCGCCCTGTTTTGTGCCTGGAGCTATTATTGGGCAATTAGATTTGTTTTGGTTTTCTGTTTTAATAGTGAGCTGTGTGACTTTTTCTATGGTTTTCTGAATTGTATTAAAGTGTGTGTGTGTGTTCTTGTAAAAGCAGAGGCCTTGCACTGTCTCGTACCGATCAATATTCATGAATCTTGCTGGAACTGTTTTCATATGTATTGGTCAATAGACGGACTTGCATTTTAAACTGTGCCTTCTACACAGCAAACTTGAAGATTTAAAAGGGACATTTCAGATAAGATTAATACTGTACATCAGTCTATGCATATACGGCAGCTTCTCTCCAGAGCCACTTCTCTATTTGTAGCAGTCCTTTTGATACAGAAGAATGTCTGGCTCTTATTTTTAATAGTTTTAACACAAGCTGAAAACAGACAAAATACAGCACTTTGCCAAAAAGTAGCATTGCTTACCCGGTGTGTATCCTCTGTATTTTGTTCTCATAGCGCTACGCTCTTCTCTCTGGGGGGAAACACGATCTTAACTCTCAATAAATAAACGGCCTGTTAAAAATCGTCCCTCTGTTCTTTGTGCTGCGGATCGGTCCAAATCTCCCAGCCTGAGCAGCCTGCTCGGGGGGGTAGGTGCGAGTCCTCAGTACCTCAGGATGCTTGCTGCAGTACAGAAGCTCCTCTGGGAAGCGGTTGGCGTTGCTGGTGCCAGTGCCTGAGGTGAGGAGTGTTGCACATCTGGGCCAGCTGCTGCCTTGCCTGCTGAGTGTGCAGCAGCACCGGAGCTGACAAACACTAGGGAGAAGGCTGAAGTCCTTCATGTCATCTCTGCCTTGGTGTCACTGTTTAGGCTCAGGGCAGCCCCTTAGACCTGTAACAGTCACTCTCTGTTAAGCCCCCTCCCTCCCCAAAGGGAAAGAGAAATGGAATGAGGGGGAGAGACTCAGATGAGAAAAGGGAACTAGAACAGCTGTAATGAAAATAATAAAAATGGAATATATCCAAAACCAGTATGGAACCCAACCCCCCCAATGGTAATTCCATCACTGTCACCACTGGTGCTGTGGAGCCGGCAGCGGGGGTCCCAGCCTGGGCCCCGCAGCAGACGGGAGCTGTGTGCAGGAGCTGGATTCTGCTACCAGGTTCAGGAACACACTGAC
>JANHGN010012620.1:0-14073 GCA_024605025.1 Megaceryle maxima
CTCACATGTACCACACTAATGTGACACCTCGGGCAAGTTTTAAACATTATGACTTTTTTTTTCTTTTTTTTTTTTTTTTTTTTTTTTTAAACTGTTTAAACTGTTGTGGTTTGGTTGGTTTTTTGGGTTTTTTTTTGTTTTGTTTTTTTGTTTGTTTGTTTGTTTTAAAAACCAACTGTTTTTTAAAAAACAGTTTTAAAACCTCTGCCAACCAGTTCAGCTTTATATGAACTTTTCATATGTCATTATTTTGACTGTAATTTAAAAAAACCCAAACAAACCAAAAATCAGCCTGCCATAACAAAATGTGGTGGCTTTTTTTTTTCTCTCATACTCCGTAATTTCACCAGAAGTACAGGATCCTGTTCTGGACTTACAATGTATCTAACTCATTTATTTCCCAACCTCGCAGATGGAGAACCAGAAGAATTATATTATTAAAAAGAGAGGTGTTACAACTTTCCCATGAAACACATGGCATCTGCCATTTTTACTAAAATGTCTTGAGTCAGCAAGCTTTTAATAGCCACTGTTTTATAAATAGCAAATAATATAGAAAGTAATTATATTTTCAGTTTTATTTACAAAAAAAAGAATTTTTAGGGTACTTTGAAGCATGATATAAATCTGGATAAGAGTGTTTATGCAGGTCACATAACTTGAGGCTGCTACAATGGAGATAGTGAAATCTAAACTACTTGTTCTTTAATGCAGAGAAATAGGAGCAATTTTAGGGCACAAATCATCTGACCTGTTCTAGGTGTCTACTTTAGGATGACATGACTCATGCTCTAAAGATGCTTAATTCTTCCTCCTGTAGGAGCGGGGCTATATTAGATGCAGACTTCTACATGACAGAGGTCTAGCTAGGACTGGATGGATCCCACCTGCTGCGCTATACATGTGATTCAGCATTTCCCCAGAATGGCTGTTGAGGGCACTAAACTATTAATATATCTGCACAAATTAATCCTCCAAAGAAAATTCATGTTGTCTCAGCAACAAAAAGTTACTGAAAGTTGTGATTATGAAACGTTAGATTGTATGGAAATAAATATTTGTGAAAACCTGTTAGCCATGTCATTCTGGTAAACTGGATTAACATAAGAAGTGCATACAAGTTTATGTCTCTAGCAACTTGAGCTAGAGGAATGTATTTGCTTTCTCACTTCAGAAATTGTAGAAAAAAATAGCAGTATTTACAACAGCAACAAAAAATTACCTATAAAAATTCCAGAAGACTGTTTCCAACCAGAGGAGTGTAAAACATGCAGTTTAGCTGGAAAACTCCAAGAAAACACCAGCATCAGTGTCACCATGTGATACAGCAGTCACAGCAGGATATCTGACATGGATTTCTTATGGTGTTATGGTATTTTGATGCATACAGAAATTTGCGAATCTACATTAAATAAGCATTAACAAAATATGATCTTTGTGACCATCCTAGGGAAGGAGTTATCAGGTTACATGTTTTAAGATATCTTAAGTAGAAATGTAACAATGCCACTAATGGTCAAATATAGTCAAATGCATTGACACAGATGGTGATACAGCCTTTTGGAATGTGTGTTCTTTTTGGTGATACTTGAAGGTAGATAGGGTTATGTAAGTGTGAAAGCTGCCAAATATGTTTAAAATTTCTCTGATGCATGTATTTTGCATGTGACTTGTATCTGCTGGTTTTAGTAATGAATTGATTGCCCATGATGTTGTAAGATCCTCCAGCTCAAGAGCCAAAGTGCTCTTGACTGAAAGAAGAGGAAGAAATCAGAGTTGCCATCTGTGCAGGTGACCACAGAAGCCTTTGCATGGCAAGTGATTCGTGTACCATGGCTCACAGGACTGCTCACTGTGGGAAAGGGTCTGCCACTGCCCACCCTTTGCCTTGCACACATTTCCTGCCCAAGCAGATGGGGTGTCTAATGAAAGAGGTTTCTGCCTTCTTCATGCTTCCATACTCTTGGTGCTCATTTATGACTGCAGCCTCAGCAGGGTTGCCAGAAGACTGCAGGGTGTTCCTGAAGTTCTTCCCTTGCCTGACAGACTTCCCCTGTAGATCAGTCGTAATCTGAAAGATGAGGTAGCATTCTTGTACCAACAGAGACAACCAGCTGGATGCTACTTACCAGTGTTAGACTAGAACTGCACCCAGCAACCAGCTCATCCTCACCCCCGAGGGGGCAGGGAGGTGACTTTTGGGGCATCAGGAGCTGGGCGTGTGCTCCCACTTACCCCTCTGTGTGAGCTGCAGCAGGCGCGGCAGCCCGCTGTGCCTTCGCCCCGATGGAGAAGGTGGTCCATGCCAGCTCTATGATGGCGCCGCGCCCGCTTTCTGGAACGGCCAAAGACCTCACTAGCTTTACCAAGGGAAGTGATTACTTCTCCGTCTACGGCCCCGTGGCCGTAGGGACCACGGTAAGGGACATTCCTTCCCTCACCGCCCAGAGACTAGGTGAAGGCCTCAGGCCCGCTGGCTTTCGCTGCCTCCACGAGGTACCTCGGCCCGAGGAGCAGGCGGTGGCCCCGCGCCTGGTTGCCTGCAGCAGCCACCCCGGGGTGGGTCCCTGCAGGGCCGGACCCCCCGGGCGGCCGACGCGGGTCTAGACACGGAGGGCTGTGGGGCAGGGGCAGCCGCCCCGCCGCACTTGTGCGGGGCTCTCTTGCCCTCTAGCGGGCAAAGCCAGCGGGGCGGCCCCGCCGCGCCCCCCGCCGCCGCCACCCCGGGCCGGCGCTCCCCGCGCGACGCCAGAGCCCGAGGCCCGTCCGGGAGCATCGGTTCCCGTACCAGAGACAGACCAGCCAGCCCTTTGCGGCGAGAGGGGCGACGGGGGCAGGAGGACGGGAGCCGCGCCCAACCCCAGGCGTGCTGCTGGTCCCCTGGCTGATGGGCGGTTGTGCTGCGGGTGGCGGACAGCCTGGCTGGAGAGCACAGCGAGAGGAACGCGCCATCAGCAGCACCTGTTCAAGATGCAGCCTGCAGTGGGGAGAGGGACCCAGCGCCACGGCCCCAAAAAGCAGCACAAAGAGTTGATGAGAAGACCACGATGGGGCAGCTAGAGGCACCACTTGTCTTTGATGGGTGTAATCCCCTCAGCTGGTCATGGTGGCTGACCATGTCCCTGTTGTAGGACCAGAGCCAGCCAAGCAACAGATGGGCCTCAAAGTGACCACGGGGCTATGCACCCCCAGTTGCTGGGCAGATATAGAGTGCCCGCTGATGCTGAGGAAAGGAGCAGTTGATGAGGACAAGGGTGCCCCAGGCATGGTCCTGCCATGCAGGGACCTGGAGGCAGCTCTTCAGTGAACCTATGGCTGAAAGGGGATGGGAGTGGAGCTAGAATCTGTGTTTGGGGAAGGAACGGTGTCCATGATTGTGTGGGGTGTTCTGGCATCCCATAGGAAGATGAGGTTTTTAAAAGTTGTCTATCTTGTGTTCACTAAAAATTCTCCTTTTTGCTAATGAATTATAAAGTAGTTCAGTATTGCCATCTCTATCTTCTTCCTTCCCAGATCCAAATCAGTAAAAACTTTGTCCTTTCCTACATTATTTTAAATGTCTACCTCCATCTAACAAAAGATCTCATACCATCACTAAGAATTCTTGCTTTACAAATATGTTTTAGAAAATCAGTTTTTCTTTTATACTTGTCAGTGACTGATTTTCTTCCTGTAGTCTTCAGCTTCACTTTATCACTTTTCCCCATTTTGTAAATCAATTTTATACTTTTCCTCTCTTCCCATTTTAAAAATTATTTTCAGTATTGTATATTCCATTTTTGCCGGGACTGCTGTTGTAACCACTGAACCACAACAGTCTTAAGAATTACCCTTTTTATGAAATGCGGCTTGTTAGCCAGCTAACAGAATTCAGAATTTCATTTTTTCTTCCTCTCTAAAGCTTTCCTCCTCTCTCATTTATAATTTCCCATTCTTTGGGAAACCCTGATACCCCTGGGGTGACAGTTGCCTCTCATTGTGGTTCCTTGAACTGGGGTAGTGATGACAAAGTCCTCTGCTTAACAGTACCGAATGTAGTTGGGTCACCTGGAATGTAGTCTCTTGGAAACCTCCACTCTCTGCTACAGTTATTACAATCCTGTGTAATAATTTGCATGCCTGTGTCTGTTTCATTTGCTTAAATGCTATCCAATGACTTTGTTGATAACTAACATATTTTGCATGGTTTTGACCGTTGATTTCCTTAATTGTTCTTCTGAAATTTCACCAATAACTCAACAGTATGTAACTGCACTCTGATTCAGTGATGTGAAGGGACAGAAAATAATATAACCATTTTCTTCAAACAATTACTCTGGATATGTACTCATGTTTTCCTTTTGACTGGCCAAGAAAAAAGCATCTCTGACTAGAATCTTGGCTCGTTTATTCTGAACTTTCTGCTTTTACAGCAAGACTGGAGACCCTTCCCTCTTGCACAGGGAGGAAAGGGGCTGCTCTGGAGAAGTCAGGAGTTGTGGGGAGCTGTAAGATGACAAAGCCATTCCCCATAGAGAACTGCCATCTTCTGTTTAAGCTATTTCTGTTTGACCAATCTGAAGAAGTTTCTAAAAGAATTAGCCAAAAGTATGAGAATGAATGCTTTACATTTTGGAGAGAGGGGAAGGTCATGCAAAATGCATGCCATCTTCTGGGTTTCAGAGATGGTGTCTGACCTGTTTGATTCTTCAGTTAACATAAGAACATGGTTATAGCAGGCTGGGATTGTTGCGCCACTATGTTTTCTATGACAGAGGCAATGGGAAACACCATCTATGAAGTACGTGTGTTCCTGGCTGCTTTGTACAGTCTGATCCTCTTGTTCCCCCCCAGTAACCATGATCACTGGAATAGGGATGTTAGAAGGTACACCTTGCATTCTGCATTTAGTATCTGCTTATAGACCTGATGTCCCTGAATTTGCCTAACCTTGTTTAGACTCTGCCTCCTATGACAACAAATTCTGGAAGTTCATTACTGTCTGTGTAAAAAAATAACTTCTGTCAGTTTCAAACCAATCTCCTATTAGTTTCTCTTAATCCTTGTGCTGTAACTATGGAATAACAGGTGAATAATGGTTACTCATTCACCTGATACATTCCCTTCATGATTCTGTAAAACTTAATCTTTGCTTTCAGACTTCTCTCCAAACTCAAGACTTGTATCAGGCTATATATATATCTCCCTTGAGAAGACAAACATCATAAACATTATTAGAAACATGCAATATCAAGCTATACTAAGGGGTGATAGAAAATGGTCTCAGTGAGCGGGTTTATGTGATGTGTTATGCGAAGCTCACGTGAGGTAAGATTATCAAAATCATTTCATCCAGAAGACTCCCAGGGACATGCCTTTATTTGCTACTGTCAGGTCAGTTGTCCAGGAACTGGTCAAGGAACTTAAGCTTTGTGAACAGTATGACAAATATTTTGTGGAACCAATCAATGCTAAATTCCTTAAATGACATCTGCAGCATGACCACCATCACAGATAAAGCAAGCAGTGAACCTTTCATATAATCAATCTTGTAGTGTATTGGAGAAGTATCCAGGTGTTGACCATTATATAGGTCTGGTGAATATAGTTTTAACTATGGAGATTGTGTCCCAAGTTTAGCTGAAGTCTTGGTTGCTAATGCTTGTGCCACTAAAAATGTTTAAGTTTGAGCCTATTAGAAAATTTAGTATCAGTCAAAACATTAACATGCTGGAGCGCTGATCCTCAGACAACAGCAACAACACATGCCATCAAATGACATTAATTAGACTTTTTTACTTTTGGTGTTATTCACCATCTTAAGGCATTCAGTGCTTTTTCATCAGTGGCCAGGCTATAGTCCTAGCACTGGCAACTGTTAGTGAACTACTACTACTACTACACTGACAAGGAGAAGGGGGAAAGAAGGGACTGCACTGTACAAATTGCCATCAGTGTAACCTTTTCACACGCTGTTGTGAGCCACCAGAAGTAGTTTATATATTATCCCATATGCTGGTGAAGAATTGGAAATGTCCACGACCTAGCAACTACTAAGGTCTTTCAGATAAGGAGTTTTTCTCCTGCAGATCTTTGCCATGCATATATGCAGCCTATGTTTGATGTTACACAGGGAGTTAACCAACAGCAACACCGGTCTCTTCTAGGTTTAAAATACGGGAAAAATAGGCTTTCATGAGAAGGAAAAAGAAACCAACAGCAATGGTTCTGAGCTACTACACAGCTCTCAGTCTGACTCTCCCTCCCCCTCTCTGGCTCTCAAGGCACTGCTTTTATGACGGTCACCAACACACTTCTTAGTACCAGGCTGTATCTTTATCTCTACCTGGGATACCTCCCTATAGAGGAGCAGGATGGAAGAGTCTCTAATCTGCACCCACCCCTCAAAATTCATATCAATTTTCCACATCTTACCTTTAATTTCTCAAAAAAATGAGAAATTAAAAAAAAAAGAGAGATTAAAAGCTCTTTACTGCTAAGAGTTTGTTTCTCTGCCTTCATAGTTGCTCTTGATAAAAAACAGCTTTCCCACCCTGTTGTTTAGAGATTTCATAAAAGTCTGTGAACCTGAAATTCACCATGAGGATGCCAGTCCCCTCCCAGCAGCTGTTATTCCAAGAAAGCTTAGAAATTCACCAGAGGGTCTGAAAAGCACATCAGCACTGGGAATCCACAACTAAAATTTCACACCATAAAGAGATGAAGTCTGAACTGCTTTGATTTTTCTAGGCATTGCAGTGGAATCACTGAGAAGCAACGGGGAAAGAAACCGTTCTGGAGGTTCCTGTGCCTCCTCCACTTTAAATATTGCTCTAAGTTCGAGGAGAATTACAATTACTGTCAGGAATTCTCAGGGACTGGCTTTATAGCACAACCAAGCACTAAGAACTCACTTCTGCAGATACAGACAAATTGGCTCTGACTACGTTGCCCTTACTGCAGTAGCACTGCAGCCAACAGAACGACGCATACAAATGTTGAGACATCAGGCAGACCTCTAGTATTAGGTATCCTGTTCTTTTTTTAATGGGGGACAGGCTTGTGAAGAAGCACATGGCAAAACTGAAGGAAAATTATCTTGCCAAGCTCCGTGTTATGCTGTTTGTATAAATCTTGATATGAACAAGCAGAAGGAATTTGCTTGAACTTTCTGGAATTCATACCTGTTATTGTTGTAATCATCTGATTGTTCCAGCTCTATATCTGCCAACCTGGTTCTGGTGCCCTGCTGAGGGCTGCTAAGGAGGGCTCTAATATACAGAGCTTGTAAGTTTGCTCCTTTCTTTAGAGTATGTGTTTTCTGGATGCATCTTCTAGTGGGGTAATGGTGATGACACTGCAAACCTCACTCCTCAAAAAAAAATGGAGCAGATTCTCAGCTTAGGTAAACTGTTAGAGCACCACACCATTGCTGGAGCTCTGATAATTGATATGAACAGAAGATAAGTACATTTGGGTCTTTTATTCTCTCAGGTAAAAAACCCTCTTACAGTTCTGCATTGCAAACCTTCAGAAGTTGTGGGCCAATCTTTCCATAATTATGGAACTGTGGAAGTCACCATAGAAGGACAGGTGAAAGCAAAGCCCAGGTACACCCAGCACAGGGAAATAAGTCAAAGATCTATGAATGGCTTAAACATTTACAGAGTCACTCAGTGAATTTCTGGAAAGACTGTCTGCAGTCCAGCTGCTCAAAATACCTGAGTCTTAACTGTAAAAGTGTGAGGACTGAGTCCTTACTAAATGTTCTTGAATAATCCTCTGTGTAGATTTGACTGTCACTAAGTTTTTCCCGCATGCAGAATTTGGTCCAGTAGTCCCAATATTTTATTTATAACTTGAGTCATATGCCACTTTCATAATTTTTTGTCTAGTCATTTTAAACATCTTTGTACAGTATTCAGGTAACAAGAGTGAATCTTGTACCTATTATTATATTTGCAATTTCCCTTGGGTATAAGCAAAGTTTATATAATACAGAGTCTATCAAATGTTTCAAATTTATTGCATTTTGATGCTATTAAAAAATTGAGGCATTAGAGTTGTCTATTAACTAACAGTGAGACTGAAGCTTATTTCTCTCTGTAAGACACACAAATACCAAAATAACAGCATACTGGTAACATGCTTGAAAAAAGTCAGTCATTTATAAGGATGTTTTATAAGTGGAGTCTCTCTTCAGGAACAGAGAATCAAATAACTTCCATTACTGAAATGACTTGGAATCACGTGTTTTATAAGGCCAAAGGCAAATATTCAGAAAATAGAGTCTAAATTAAGACTGAAAGGCTAAGATTCTCAGAACTGCTCTTTGGTGTCTCTTTTTGGGCAATTACATTCAAAAATGCTGAAGATGTCTCATATGAGTGCTCAGTAAGTGAGCTTCAGAAAGTACATACAGAAAATAAGGTCTGTTAAGACCTCTTCATAGAATCACTTAGGTGGAAAAAGACCTTTCCTGATCATCAAGTCCAATAGTTAACCTAGCACTGCAAAGTTCACCACTAAATCATGTCTCTCACCAACACATCTACATATCCTTTAAATACCTCCAGGGATGGTGACACCACCACTTCCCTGGGCAACCTGTTCCAGTGCTTGACAACCCTTTCTTTGAAGAATTTTTCCTAATATCCAACCTAAACCTCCCCTGGCACAATTGAGGCCATTTCTTACTGCTTGTTACTTGGGAGAAGAGATGGATCTCCACCTCGCTACAGCCTCCTTTCAGGTAGTTGTGGAGAGCAGTAAGGTCTCTCCTGAGCATCCTCCAGGCTAAACATCCCTAGTTCCCTCAGACAGTCCTCCTAAGATTTGTTCTCTAGACCCTTCACCAGCTTTGTTGCCCTTCTCTAAACACGCTCCAGCACCTCAATGTCCTTCTTGTAGTAAGGGCCCCGAAACTGAACATAGTGTTTGAGGTGCAGCCTCACCAGTGCCAAGTACAAGGGGACAATCACTTCCCCAGTCCTGCTGACCAAAGTTTCTGATACAAGCCAGGATGCTGTTGGCCTTATTGTCCACCTGGGCACACTGCTGGCTCATGTTCATCCAACTGACCACCAGCTACCCCAGATCTTTTTTTTTTTGGCAGATTTCCAGCCACTCTTCTCCAAGCCTGTAGCGTTGCATAGGATTGTTGTGACTTTTCAATGTATTTATTTATTTATGTCCTAAGTAAGGATAAGGATTTCAGTGCCTGATTCTAAGCTACTACTGTTTTAATTTCCTGGCTTTATCTTTCTGTAGTGAGCTTACCCTTTCATTAATCTGTGGCATTTTCTTTACATGTGAAAATTTAAAATACTTGCTCTACATCATTTCATACCTCCTTAGCCCTTCTGAAAAAACAAGTCTAAATCACTAAAGGTTTCCTGTTTCATAGGATATACATAGGATCTTTGCTTTAGAGTACTGGGGTAGTCACCAGAGTAGCCTGACAGGTTATGGAGAACAGATGTGAGCTGCCAAAAAGGCTGATAAGCATGGTACATTTTTATTCATGGTAACTTTTTATTCACATGATTCTTCTTAAGCAAACTAAGAAAAGTTGGTGAAGGAAACAAGACAGCAGCAAGCCTGTATGCAATATACACCACAACACAACCTTAGTTTAATACTAAATTCTGACTGCAACTGGCCTTCCAGCCTGACCTTACTAGCAATTCCTTTCAGGAGTAGTGCTTAGATGAACTACTTCTGAGTGAAAGGTTGTAAGATGCGTGGGGTTTTTTTTATCTTTGAATAGCACTGAAGCACAGAGATCACAGTCTTTATTCCTTTCCCTATTACACAGAGAGCAGTCTGCCTTCTACCCCCTCACTTTAGATGGGCAGCATGGGCATAAAGCTCACAGTTATTGCATGTTCAGGGGCTCTTCCTGGATGGAGCTAAATTCGGATGCTTTCACCGTCAGGACTCTAGCCACCCTTGGGAAGCTGCAAATTCAAATCCTACTTCTGTCCACTGGACAACTATTAGGCAGCGACCTCAAATCGGAGATAAGCTTCACACAAATAGCTCCAGTTGCAACTGCTTGCTGGTACAGAACTGCAAAAACTTCCTCAGTCTTATTCCAACAGGGAATCTAAACAGCTCAATTCAAGTTCAGTTTACATCTAGATCTTGACGAAACATAAATTCACACTGAGCTGGAGAGGAACTCTTCCTGACATTGCACTGCTTCTTGAATATATTCACAAATGCAGGCACCTCTGATAGGCCTAATGCTGATATTTAGAATGTAAGTAACTGCTGAAAATTAATATCCATTAGGCTGTGCTTACAAGAAAGACTGTTCCAGTTTCAATGAGGACCAGACTGGGTATCTGTTGACACAAAAGAGGGGAACAGCTAAAATTCCTATTGCATGAGAGATATATGCCCCAGTCCACAAAAAATCTATCAGTTTAGAGTGACAGACAAGGATTTCTCTCACATTGCAGAATGCTGTCTCATGCTCTTCTGAGGACATCTATTCCCAGTCACTACAGCCTAGTTGGTTCCCATCAGTTCCAGCATTTCAGTAGTACTAACTGCTGCCGCATGACAATTACTGTTGAGTCTGCAGAAATTCATCCAATCTCTTTTTGCTGACAGCATAAACTATGAGATTGCAATGTCATGTGAGTTGTCTTATCTTCCGGGTTTTTTTTTCCCTCTGATTTCTTATAATTATTGAAAGGTTCATACACCGCTGATTCTTTACCTTCTCAGGAAGGTGCAATCAACTCAATCCAGTCATATGTGATTTAATCTCCAGTTCTGCTCTCAGTATGGAGCTATCTCATCAGCTCCATGTTCCAGCACAGCCTTGCCTTTCATCTTAGTCATACTTTGGTGTGGCCACTTGATGACTGGAGCAAGAAATACTCATTGATGTATGGAGTTCTCAAGCTTTTAATCACTGAGAATTTAAAGCATAAATTCTATTATTTTTCCCTTCATAATAATACTTAGTGACCTTGCACTGGGTATTATGACATTTTGTCTTGTTCTACCCTCCTACTTAAGGTTCATTTAGTTCTTGTGTAACAATGCAGTCCTCTTCCAATTTTCTTAACAGATTTGTCATCCTTAAACTATGGGATTCCTCAAAGAACTGTGTATGTAAAATAGAGACTAAAACAATACAACATTCTAGAGTAAGACCCTGTATCTTCATACCAGCTATGGCCCCTGGGCCATAACCTCTTTGTCAAAGCTACATCTAGGATACATATCTTCTGAAATGCCAGAAGGAGTTAATATATCATCCTACTCCTCCCCTTCCTGATGTGAACAGTCTCAGCTGTGGAGGGTCAGAGCTACAGCAGAGCCAGGTGAACAGTTGACTTATTCTGTCCAGCTGACGATGCGCCATATCCATACAGAGACAATGCTCTTTACATAAAGAGCTCAGTAGAAATGCTCAAACCATAAGCTCTTTCTTCAAATAGGCTTTTCAAAACCAAGCAACATTTCACAGGCCTTTTGAAATTTTTTTTTTTTTTCTATTTATGTGACTATTATTCTCAGCATTTGCTAGGAGGCAATGTACCTTCAAGAAATTAGTGTTGTACAATATCCTGCATTTCTGGAATACTGGGGTTTTATTCTGTTTTAACCCTTTTGCCAGTTTTAGTACAGCCAATACTCTTTAACAGACAATGAATCAAAGAGAACCACAACTTCAGATTTTAAATATCTGAAAGTCAGTAGAAGTCCTTGGGAAAAAGAAAAATTCTTCTTAAACTTAAATTGTGTACACAAAAGCTGACAGCACCTTTGGGAATTAAAAAACTCCACAGTACAAATGCAACTAATGTGATCACAAAAGAACAGGCCACCTTAATATATCTGTAAATAAAATATGATCTATGTCACAGACTTGCTTAAGAGGGTTGGGGGACTGAGACTCAGAGGAGACTAATGTCAGCAACAGGAAAAGGAAAATACTTCTTTTTGTTGTTTGTTTGTGAGTTTTTGAACAAGTCTTTTATTGAGCTCTTTCTGACATGAAAAGCTTGATCCAGAACACAGCAGAAACTGCATGGATCCAGAACTCATGGGACTACATCTGGTATGCAGTGTACAGTGGCAAGTGCTCATATATGCACACAAACAACAGCATCTACTGCTCTAGCAGTAATTTACAGATTTATAGGCAGAATAGCAGTGTTAAGTTACAAAGGCATACTGTAAGTCACAGAAAAATCTAAAGGGAGGATGCTCATTTCTCTCACCTGAAGCTCTGGGCTTTAGCCTTCATTTCAGCTTGCACAATATGTAAAAAGATACAGAGAAAGACAAACAGAATTCCTCTTCCTCCACCTCTCAGCATCATAACACTCTTGATCACAGCATCATTAGAATTTTTTCAGGTTGCTAATTCAACGCCCACTGGTAGTTCTGCTTTTTCCTCTTCAAGTACATTTTAATGGTATCTCATCTGAAATTCAAGTCTGGTAAATATAATAAATCTTATTGTAACTTAGGTCCCCTAGTTACTAAATTAGCTTCTTTTCAGAAAGAATGACGAATCTAAAGGAGAAAAAGCTGCAAATTATACTTGACAGCTTTAATGCTTTTATAACTTTATTAATAAAAGTTGTTGTGATTCACCATAGATAATATACCTTGTGAAAAAAAAATTGAGTGAGCTGAGAAAATAATGCTAACAGCTTTGTAAAACTACTTAGAATTTAAAATAATTTGGGTGGCAGGGAAAATATGGCCGATTCTGAAACTGCAAATTACATTGAATTTTCTCTTGTAGAACCTCTGTTTTTTATGTAAAACAATAGCAGTAATTTCTACTCTCATAACTGTCAAGGTAATATCAAGTATGGAGAAACCAGGCAAGATATGTTTTGTGAGTAAACACCTTACCATTTTTCTGATTTGCTAGAATGAGAGATGTGGCTGACAGTAAACACACTGCCTTCATAAACCTAAGACACAGTATTATTACCTACATGACAGTAAGGTTGTGTATTGTACACTACCAATATTGTAACTGCAGAAATCATAGGACAATGCAGGGCAGATGACTTTAATGACACATTAAAGGACTCGGAGATACCAGTGGAAATGTAAAGTACAGCTAATGGCATTCTTGTCCTTTGGCCGAGAACTCAATCACCTGAACCAAGCTGAATCACTTCTGCTTATGGACATCCTGGAATTACCTACAACTCATCTAGGGGGAGCAACTTTTTATTTATGCCATTGAGATAAAAAAAATCAACTGTATCTAGCAACAACAACAAAAAATAATTAATACTATAATCTTAATACTTTAAGTTCTAATATAAAAAATTAAACTAAGGGCTAGACTTTATCATCCAGAATTTTTCTGTTCCATTTCATACAGAAAGAAATCTTTAAAGGTCCATTTTGTTTCATTTGCACATCTACCTCTGATTTCATAGAATCACAGAAATTTAGGGCTGGAGGGATTTAAAAAATTCACTTTCTCAAACTACAACACTGCGGCAGAATGAAGTATGTAAAAAACAGTCCAAAAAAATATCTACTTAATCTGTACAGAAAAAAAATTCCCATGAAGGGTATTGTGCAGCCCTTCTACATAGCTTGTTCCACTGCTTTTTCCTATATTCAAAGTGAAAAGGACTTTTCTAACCTGGAAATTAAGCTGATTCTCCTTTTCCCTAAATGGCCACTGAAGAACAACCGATCACTATTCTTCATAGAAATGTCTTTTCCATACTGGGAAATGTTAGTCCTTCCCTCCTCTATTTTCCACTGTCTAGACTAAATTAAATTGTGATTTTTCCTCTTGTCTTACACTGTTGCACTTTGCTGAACTCACTTCTTTTGATTTATATTAAAAAAAATGTAATGTCCCAAACTGGATACAGTAAACCGGTTCAGGCCTCTGGAAAGCATTTAATTTAGTTTTCCTTTCCTATGAAAGGTTGGACCAGATGATCTTTCAAGGTCCCTTCCCCTCTACTCTGCACTGGTGAGACCTCACCTGGAGTATTGCATCAACTTCTGGGCTCCCCAGTTCAAGAGAGACAGGGATCTGCTCGAGAGAGTCCAAGGGAGGGCTACAAGGATGATGAAGGG
>JANHGN010012620.1:14173-29289 GCA_024605025.1 Megaceryle maxima
TCCTGCTCTGGCAAGGGGGTTGGACTCGAAGATCTCCAAGGTCCCTTCCAACCCCTGACACCCTGTGATACCTGTGAATGTGAGCTGTTCCATCATTTGTAGTGGAGTATTAAATCTTTCTGTGTCACTGACTACATATTGCACCTGAGAACTGGTTTTTGGTCACATGATCACATTTATGGATCTCATTTAGCTTGCAAGTTTCTTCACACCTATGCAGTCACCTTTGCAGTCTTGGTGTCTCATCTATTTTGTGGTTTTTTTGTTTGTCTTGCTTTTGTGCAATTGATTCCTCCTTCATCAGCATAAGAACCTATATTTATTGCACTTGTTGATTTTAAGCCATGTCTGCAACCTGGGAGGATCATTTTACTACTCTGATTAATTTTTTCAGTGTTTTCCAATTTCTTCCAGCTTGACATAAATTTTGAAATTTATAAGCATATAATCTAGTCACTCATCCCAGCACATTGAAGAGAACTGTCCCCAAATTTCTAAAGCCTACATGAAATGCCATCTCAAATTGACTGTAAACCACCAATAACCACTTTTCCAATGCAGTTGGTTTTGATCAGTTGCCCTCATCCATCCTTACCTTCTAGTGATTTCATCTAGGTCAAACTTCTTTAGTTGCTTATGAAAAACAAAAGGGAACAAAGCCAGAAGCCTTACTAAAATTTATGTAAGTTATTTTTTCTGCTTCATCTGTATCTACTAGCTGTCATTTACCCTAGCCAGCAACTAAGCACCAAGCAGCCACTTGCTCAGTCCTACCCCTTGCAGAGGGATGGGGAGGAGAATCAGGAAAAAAATGTAAAACTCATGGGTTGAGATAAGAACAGTTTCATAACTAAACTAAACTATAATAATAACAACAATAATAAAATATAATAATAGCAATAATGATGATAATTATAGTAGCAATGAAAAGGAATATAACAGAGAGAGAAATAAAACTCAACAAAAAGGACAAGTGATACACGATGCAATAACTCACCACCCACCGACTGATGCCTGACCAGTGATTTTTCCCCTGGCCAACTCCCTGCAGTTTATATACTAAGCATGACATTCTATGGTATGGAATATCCCTTGGGCTAGTCCGGGTCAGCTGTCCTGGCCATGCTGCCTCCCAGTTTCTTGTGCACCTGCTTACTGGCCGAGCATGGGAAACTGAAAAGCCCTTAACTTGGGATAAATGCGGCTTAGCAACAATCGAAACATCAGTGTGTCAGCAGCATTACTCTCACGCTAAATCCAAACCACAGCCCTGTACCAGCTACTAGGAAGAAAATTATCTGTTTCAGCTGAAATTAGGACACTAGGCAAAATAGTGAAGAAGAAAATTTGTTTGGTTTGACATACATTCTTGACAGAGGTATGTCAGCAAGCTTTTATCACCTTACCATGTTCTAGGCATTTAAAAATGGCTTATTTAATAATTTGTTCCAGAATCCAGGGGTTGAAGTTAGTTAGGCTACCTGACTACCTCATGTTCTCTTTTATGCCTTTTTCTAAAAGCTACTATGTTTTCCTTTTCCAGCCCTCTACTGTCTCCCCTGACCTCCATGAGTTTTCAAAGGTACCTGAAATACCTGGAAACAATTCAGTGCTTACTTGGGCTAGTTTCTGAATTACACCAGAAGGCAGATGCAGGACATGTGAATGTATCTATCTTATCTAAGTATCTTCTCTTTCTTAAAAATTACTTTGTTAAATATCCAGACAGCAGTAACTTTGACAAGTGTCAAGAAACTTTAGCTTGGCTGCATGATATCTCTAATATTTAATACATGTGGGCATCCAAGTTAGCCAGACATGTGGTATGCTGGCTAATGAACAAGTTTACAGCTTTGAAAAAAGTTGTTACCAAAGGAAATACTAGTAAAATGTTTATCATAATCCTTAAGAGGCAATTGCAACCTAGTAATTTTTTTTAGTGATACTATGTAATGATCTGGGGTTTTCCTAGTTTGGGCTCAATACATGACTCAGGTCATGACTAAAGATGGCTTTTTTTTTTTTCAGAAAGGAGAGAATAACTTTGTGGAAATGAAAACCACTTCTGCAGGACACTGACTATTTATTCTGGCTAAGCTATTTCTAAGGCTAGGGGACAAAGATGACAAAGTGGGTTAAGTCTTAGGCTATCAAGTGTACATAGAAGTACAAAGGATAAATTCAGAGTAATTTTGCCAGTGACTTTGAGCTGACTAAAATATTTCAGATTGTCTCAGAGTCTCCAGAAATATAAGGGACTTTCAACTTGTGTCAAGACACAGAGAAACTAGAGTAAGATGAACTAATTAAGCATAAAGTAGACATTCCCATCATGCTTCAGCCATTCCTTTCTTACATCATCTTGTTACTTGCTTTTATTGGACCATAGTCTGTCCTGTGTCTCCAGAATTTAAGTTATAACGAACTAGAATCAGTGGATTTATAGCTAGGAAAATTTAAAAATTACATCTAAGGTGGATGTAAACCAGTGGGTAAGTAGTAGCATAAGGCAGTCACAGACATTTGTGGCTTTAAAATCAAACGCGGACCCCAGAAGTTCAGTAATGCAGAAAAAAATATTTATTTATTTATTTGTTTGTTTATAATTTGCAAAAAGCAACTGGAAACCATCCAAATAATGCAATATTTGCATAAAATATGTTACAAATACCTTTTGCCTTCAGGCATTATTACCAGCTCTGTTACTGCCTTGCTTTAAGGCTTCATAGAAGTCACTTCAGCCTACTGTATTTCATGGTACCAAAAGAAGGCAATCAACCTCTAGTGACCCTCCACAGATGCTGTAATACCTACTTCTTGATGAACTACCCTAACCCTTCAGAGCAGTGAAGTCCCCTGTTGCTCTCCCTGCAGGGACTCTGGTACCTCTCAAATGGTAGTTGAGTTTCTAGTGATCAGCAAGTAAACTTAGTTGCTGAATGCATACAAAATGACTTCCAATAAAATAGAGATTATATCAAAAGAGATTAAGGAGCAGAGTAGACAAAAAGAGAACAGACACAGATTTCATGGGCACTAAGTAATTTAGAACCTACTTAGTCTGTAACTGCTAACCTACAATCTATTCAGTATAATAATGCAATACTTGTTCCT
Source organism: Megaceryle maxima (assembly GCA_024605025.1). NCBI lineage: Eukaryota > Metazoa > Chordata > Aves > Coraciiformes > Cerylidae > Megaceryle > Megaceryle maxima. Next base: position 17,288 of record JANHGN010012620.1, read on the forward strand.
CAAACTTGCTTTCCACTTCTTCCATCCAGGTCTGGTAAGAGCAGGGGACTATTACAGTTGCTGTGATGTTATCAGGTATAACAGACAGCTGTCTTGGGTAGATTTGGGGTAAGATCACACCATGGACAGTCCCTGGTTGCCAGTAAGTTACCTATAGGTTCTGCTAGTTCTCAGTTCTCCACTGGTGCCACAGCCTTCCAGAGCTTCTCAAGGCTTATGGAACGGGAGGCTCCAGACTGACCTCAGGTCCTCTGAGTCAAATGGCAGTCTCTCTTGCTGCTGTGGAGAACAATAAACAGCTTTCTTTCACCAGTCACCCTCTCCCTACTCACAGAACCCACACAGATAGGCTTAGGGGCAGCCTAGCATGGTAAGCCTAGCACTCTTAAGTGCCTTCAACTACCACGGGCAAGCAGGCAGGTCACCTCTGGAACACTGGATCATCTACCTTTGTGAGCTCTCTCCACACTCTCTCTGAAGCAGATGATAGGAGTGATGTCTGAACTGACAAAGAATATGCTATTTTTCATGCAAGTCAAGACACAGATGTAAATTTCAGTGTTCCCAAATACAGATGTTGACAAGCCTAGTAACAAGTTAGTACTTAGGTAGGGATGTTATCACAACTTCTCCCAAGCAGCAGCAGTAAGACATTCTTCCCTCACCTGCATCTTGAAGTAAGACATCCATGCTTCCACCTGTCATCGGGATGGCACCCCATAATCAAACTGTGTCTGTCTATCTCCTCTGTTGCCAACTCTGACAGCATATGTGCTCAGCAAATTTGATATCCAGATCTGCAAGAGTTCATTTTCTCTTGCTATATAAACAACTGCTAAATAAAAGCAGCTTACAGTGTAGATATTTACAGCTAAAGCAAAATAATCTTAGTTCCCCTTATATCCAAAAAAATCTGAAATGGGTATTTATTTGGTTGAGATTCATCTGAGCCACTTTAAACATTTATCTTAGGACGAGATGAATCATGATGCAGAAAGGCATACTTCTCCCTGTTAACAAGAGTGTAAGGTGATTAATTCTGGTGCAGATACCCATATGTAGGCATTTATTTTTAGATGGATGAACCTTAGCCATGTCTTACATACCCTTGCCATTCCACCCAAACCTCTGTTACATATGGTGTAGTCTCACCAGTCCCCTTTCCTCAGAAATTAAGTTACAGCTGATTTGTTGTGGATCCTAATTAATACTGTAGGGGTACATCTTTTATGCTACATAAAAGAGAGAGGTTAAGAACCAGAACCAGCACCATACAGGTGTCCTGGCTGTGCTCTAGGCTGCTCCAACTAAATCTCTCCATTACAGACCAGATGCAGAGAGGCTATACCTAAGCTGCAGGAACACAAGACCTATAAACACTGTGAATGCCATGTGAACAGGAGACTCCCTAAGCCTTATGAACACAAGCTAGTCTGTTTATCTTGACGTTTTGCTCTTGGTATAGCTTATGTCTCTTTGGACACATGCAATTCAGATACTGCAGATTACAAATGCCCACAAGTTCCCTCAAGACCCTTCACTTTCCTAGAAGAGGGTCCTCTAATGAACTGGAATTCCTCTCTGGGTGTACTTGGTCAACAGCTGCTGCATGAATGGTGCCAAATGGGAACCATTCCCCAAAGAGCAGCTTTGTCCACAGTTTCTTCGGGGATTTTTATTAGAGCCATTATTACTATGCCTTTGTGAATGGCTCCAACAGTCCCTTTTTATGTAGCTACAAAGGAACCCCTCACTAGCAAATATACCAAGACTGCCCACAATATTTACACAAATAGTTTAGCTATTTTTCTACTCTGTAAGAGCCAAATGCAGACATCAATGGAAACAGCCTCTGCTGACCACAATGAACTTTGTATTAGGACTTTCAACTTTTTTATTAAAGGATCACAGAACCTTTTATAGTGAAGGTATGTGTCTACCACACACTCATGCTATTAGCTTAGATCAGACCCTAAAATAGTTTTAGTTACTAAACAACTAAACACACATATTTGGAAAATAATCATGCCTTCTCCCACTTATACAAAAATAGGTGCAAAGATGATAAATAGTATTCTGAGCAAAAGAAGTAAACACTACTTAAAATAATGTAACACGTTACAGAAAACAGTAATTTAGAGTTTTATAATTCCTTTCTTTTTCAAAGAAATAATTATATACACTTCACCACCTTCAGCAGTATTAAAGATACTACAATTTAAGACCACTTTCATTAATAAATCACAGCAGTACTACAAAGTGTTATTAATAGTATCTTTAGACAGCGGTCTGGAAAAATAAACAAGACAGAAGGTATACGATGCATATTCTACTTCAACATTTCCAGAAAACATATATTTAAAAAATATTTTGCAGGTTAAAATACTGATAATTCTATAATTGTTTCTTTAGTTATGCTGTGAAGTAATGTCTTTGCCATCTTTATTGTATTTTTTTGAACTACATAACAATAATTATTTAAAATTACATCAGTTACATTGCAATTAAAAATATATAGTCTGAGTCCCTTGTAAATCCTTCTGGTTTTTCAAGTAGCAGAGATAAAATTAACTTTGCTAATCTTGACTTGTTTTATTGTACTCTTATGTACAATTTCTATCCCTCTTTTTAAGTAAAGAATCTATAAAGCGGAAAGTGTTAGGCAACCTTAACTATAGTTATTGCTGCCAACTCTTTCTATAAAACTTAGGGCAAAATACTGGTATAATTAAAATTGATGGCAATGCTCACACTGATTTCAGAGAATGAGAAGAAACATTCCCTGAAATACAGTAATGTCCCCACAATAAAATGTTATATTTACATGGGAAGCACTAGTAATAATATTTCAGGTAACCCTACAATTAATATATTAGAGTTAAGATACATATATAAATGTATATATATGTATGTATACCAAGATACAGGTAAAAAGTAAAAATTATAGGATTTCACTTAGATACGAGTCTATCTCTTTAATCAGTGCTAGCAACACTACAGAATAATGTTTGGAAGGGAAGAAAAATGAAGTATAACTTATTAATCTGGAACCATGAGGAAAATATTAACCACTAAAGCACATAATGTAATTCCATTACTTAAAAACATTTTCAGAGGACCTCTGTTATTGTTGCAAAAGTGCCACAGGATCTTATCATTAAAAGATAAAATAGCAGTTGAACCACAGTTCTCATCTAATACCAAGAAAGTCCCCAGTCTTCAAAGATTTATGTATACAATTAATTTTATGCTACAGGAGTCTTGCTTCAGACCACTGATCTTTCCAAAATGCTTAAATTTAGGCATAATATATGTAACTCATCACAGAACTGAGACCTACAGCATAATATGGAGAGCCATGAGGAATATACTTTTCAAAAAAAAAAAAAAAAAAAAAAGCATGTTCCTTCACAAGAGTATCAGTTTTGATATGCATTTTTTTATTCACATAAAAGCGGTATTTCAACAGTCTGCATACCATTTCATTTATAAATCAAATATTTATCACAAATAGGTCACTGCCAACTTAGAAACTGTATTTTAAAATCCTTCCAATTACATTACTGGTATCTTCAATTCTCAAACTTATTTTTCTTAAAAGCAGGGATTTTGATTTTGATTTTTTTGCTCTGATTTTTTGATTTGACTTAAAAAAGTAATTCTTCAGAAGTTTGAGGGAACTTGATACATAGCAAGGTGTTCCTCGGCTAACTACATTGGAACAGTGTGGGAAGACAGTGTGTTAGAAAGGTCAATATAAATTAATGCTATGAAAGGTATTTGGGGACACATATCTTAGATAAATTTTATTTCTTTTCTTTTTAAATGGACTCTAAGGATAAGCTTTCAAGTAACTTTAGCAAGTTGAAAATATTTGAAGATAAGCTATATTTATGGCCTAGCTCCTAAATGCAAAGATTGCTGTGGACTTTTATTTATGAGCTGAATTGTGTTATCTAGCCAAAAAATGTTCACATTTATTTTCCATCTTACTAGTGGATGAATGTTGACTGTCTGGTAAGTAGTTCCATTTCCATCATCTCCAAAGCCTATAAAATAAATGAACTTTCTGTAAGCTAACAGTACATAGTCATCTTAAGGCTTCTTCATCAGAACAAGGTATTTCAGCTTCCTTGAAACTAATTTCTCATCTGGTTGTTGTTTTTATTTTTTTTTCTTGTGGAGGAGGGATGGGTAAAAATTATGGAAACATCCAAGGTGAGGTTGAATGGGGCTCTGAGCAACCTGATTTAATTGAAGATGTCCCTGCTGACTGCACAGGGTTTAGACTAGATGACCTTTAAATGTCCCTTCCAATCCAAACTATGCTATGATTCTGTGAATAACAGTCTTGCTAATATACAAAGCATCTCTGGAAATCGCTGAAGTAAACTCCTAGCCTTCACCATAAACAACCTTGGTACAGAACCTTTGATACTCTGCATAGAGATCAAGGTATCAGCAACTTTCAAGACTGTCCAGTTTCATCCAATCATCCTGTAGTTTTCAAAGTGCAGTAGGATTATTTTATCACTTTTAACAAAACTGACTTCCTTGTGCTAATTAATACCCTCATTTGCTTCCGTGTTTTCCTTGTAATCATAGGCAGAGAGATCTCTTTCATGTTTGTTAAAGTAAGATACAAGTGATAGTCTTAAGAGGACCAATGTAATTTTGAAGGTACTAAAGAAGGCCTGGCTTTGTGAGACCTGTTTTGGTCTTCTGTCTGACTTTAGGCAGAATGTTATCTATGCTCCAGTTCTTCACCCACAAAACCAAGCAGTGATATTTCCTGTCTCTCAATTAGCTTCTCTGATCAGCACCCACAGAAAAGTAACTGAAATATTGTTAGCACAGTGCCTAGCCTACTAAAATCTTACTTTTGGTTGGAGCTTACTGTCAAACATACATACAGTAAATAAGTCAGACCACCCTCATGCTATTTCTTGTGAAATGGAGTCATACAAAAGGTGGCTTGCCAGCCCCTCCCTCAATTCACAAATGGCTCGTCATCTTCCCCAATTCAGTTTAGGTGGCATTTGAAGTCCTGAAAGACAGATGAGCATGATGGGTGGCCCTCAGACTGGATGACTGAATCCATCTCTCAACTCTTATTCTATCTAAAATAGTATGAAAGGGTTTAGATTGAATATAACAGTAGTTAATTTAAGCTGTTACAAGAGTAAATGAATGCTGGCACTAAGCCTAATGTTCTTGAGGGGATTGGAGTTCTAGCAGAGTGAATCCCTGTTGGAACTTGGCTTAATGCTCTTAAAAGACACTGAGACATGGAAGTGGACCTTCAGGCGTGTGGAGCTGCAGGTTTACTTGGCATTTTTATTTTTTGCTTTTGACTTTGTTACAAACCTTGGAAGAAATTAAGTTTCTGCCAAACATGATTTCCTAAGAATCACAGGAGTCACAAGGGTTTTATTTCATGGTAGTGTATGTTTGTCTTTGGTGTGACTTCACATTATGTTCATTATGCCTAATGAGAAATGAATGTATTTAAGCATTGTTATATAAAAGTTCAGTGGAACATTGAATCCTACGTTAAAATATTTTATCAGACTTCTCATTTGCTTTTATAAATTTTCAGCATTGCAAACATCTCTGGTACAAAGTTTGAAGTCAATGTGTAGAAAGCACTAGTTAAAAAAGCAGGTATGTCAGCTTGTTAAATGTAATGATGTCTGCTTACAAAAGCCAAGGAAGAGCAATCTGAACAGGATGGGAAACCAATATTTTAGTGCCACAGGGCATAGCAGTTGATGAGATTTGTCACTACATAGCTCAATTTTTCTGATGAAATTCCTGCTATATTGACCAGACTGTCAGTGTCATTTCTATAGGCTACAGCAATCTTTGCTTTCTGTCATAAAGTACCTTGCAGTGATACTGGATGAGGTGAAACAGGATAATCTCTTAATAGCCAAGGGTTTTCTAGCTACTTAGGCATATATTCTAGCACCAGTTTGGTTACAGCAACACAAGCATGAGCCACATTAGTGCAGTGGTAGCTTTGCACTCCTGGACACCGCACACAGGGTGAATTTACTGCAGGGACAGAAGGGGTAGCTAAGGACACTTAACTTCCCCATCAGCATTGCGTGCTTGCAGTCATATGAGAATAGTTCCCCATTCACATTGCAGTTGTATCTGCTCCAGTTGGAAATGTCATCTGAGGAAAGACAAATGACCTACTTATTCTTAGTCAAAGAAAAACTGAAAATGCCTGGCAGGGTGCTGAACTAAACCTGCTTACCTGTGTTGTGGTCATGTGTTCAACATCAAGGGATCTGTCATTCAGAATTCAAATCTCTCAGACATCCTTTACAATGTTGCTGGGATGTTTCCAGCATTCATGAAGTGCTTGTTATTAGCTGGCACAGAAAGGGAAGTACTCGTTATGTGCTTGTGCAAATACTCTGTGTCAAACTATAAGGCTGGTATGGAAAATATTTTGTCTGTTTAGAGTGAAGTAAAAATAGGGGACAGGAATTTTGCTGCAAATTTTACATCTCTACAGCAGAAGTGGGATTTTGCAGTGCGTGTTTGAGTATGACGATAGAGGGATTTTGTTGCTATGTTTTACAGTATCTGGGGATTAGAAAGGATTTTCCTGTATGAGGTACTTTCTAGGTCTCTGGGGATAGGAAAAAGATATTGCAATGTACATTAGTCTGTGGAGATGGAAACCATTCACCCCTTATGTTGCACTCTTGGGAGATTTTGCAAGGAGCAGTTATTTGTGTTCCTCAGACAAGGTGTTTTTGAAGGGTTTGTATTCTGCTAAGGACTCAGGTGAAACATTCCTGAAGACACAGAATGACACTCAGTGAACAACACATGCTAATGGAAGACTGGATAAATTCTGAGATGCTGTTAGATGACTGAAATTACCATCTATGAAACTGAATTCATGACTCCAAAGTCAGTTCAAGGAAGGAGAGCGAACTAAAGTTACTTTAGTGGCACTGATGGATGGTCACCATTTGTCAGTGGATAGAGGGGAAAAAAGGCATTTCCATGTTTCAGAGCCTGTCCCACAGTGTTTGTAATATTGACAACACAGTACTGTCTGTTGTATCAGAAAGAGGTGAAAGATACAGTTTGCTGAAATGTAGTGTACTAAAATGTAAGTACTTTCTGGAGGCCTTTAAGTAAAAACTGAAGTAATGGAAAATTTCATGCAGTAGTTCTCTTCCCAGCCTTTTCCTGCATTCACATGGAACCACTAGGTGAGCTACTCTGAAAACACGGATACCGGCACTGCCAACCTACAAATGATATTTAGTTTTCTCTCTGCTTTATTTCATGTGACCATATCATTAATTCCCAGACGGCCCAGTGTTTGAACATGATCAACTAACTAACATTTGAGTATCATCAACTAACTCAATCTAATCAAGGCCTAGAACCCTTTGTTAAAACTATGGTGGTGGACAAAACAGCACTTTGAAGCATTCACAGTGAATAGCTGTCTTTGACACGAGTGATTACTGCTGGTCAAGTCAATCTGCAATGCTTTTCTGTCACCTCTGCACAACAGTTGCTGTAAACAGTATCTCATGTCAGCTGTATTTCATGAGAAACTCTACTCTGTCCTTGGAAATGATGTTTTAAACTTATTTATGCTTTTGTTATTTCTCATCTGGAACACAGGCAGAGCAATGCAGCCATATACGGCATCACCAAGACTTAGAAAACTGCCTGCTAGTGCAAGCTCACCAAACCTGCCACGCTTGGTACGCTGGGCTTCCTGCAGGGTTTCAAACCCAGGTGGTGACCCATTGCTCTTCATGTACTCAGCAGTGGCTTAAAGCTCTGTAAGAAGAGTCACAACAGTGAGTAACGTGAGGCTGAGCTCAGAGAGAGACATGCGGAGGTGGCAACAGGCACCCTCGGCACCATTATTTACTCCCTACCACCCAGGCAAGGCCTTCGGTGCTCCCTTCTCTAACGCAAAGCGCCTGACCCCTACCACCACTTGCCTCTCCAACGGGAACTGGCCGGGCGAGCTCGGCCCCGGACAGGTCCTCTCGCGGTGCCGGGGGAGGTCGAGGGGCAGCTACAGTCCCCATGGTCCCTGAGCGGCCGCGCACAGCGTCTGCCCGCCGACCAGCCCATCCACTTGAGCTGCTCTTAGCGAAACGCTGGAGGCGAGGGCCCTACCGCCTCCCCTCAACCCTAACGGTACTAGCCAGCCCGGTATGCGGGAGCCGGGTGCGCTTCCAAAACGGGAAAGCGGCCCTGGGGCGCCGGTAGATGCTGCGAGAACCTGCGCACCTCTGCCTGCGTTACCTGTCTGCCAGCTCCGTCCCCTCCAGTTTGGCGGGTAGCTTCCCGGCGGCTCGCGGAGAGGGGCCAGCGCGCTGCTGCACTCTCGCAGGGGACAGACAGCGCGATCCCGACGGGGATCCCCCAGGACGGAGACAGAACGGGAATCGTTCCTCCCCCGCCAGGCGGGCGGGCAGCAAGCGGCCCCGTGGCCCCGGGCTGCGCATGCGCCCCGCGGCCAGCAGCGGCGGAGGGGCCGGTTCGATGTCGGCGGGGCCACGGCGGCTTCCGGGAAGATGGCGGCGTGGAGAGCAGTGCTGGTGGCGAGCGCCCGTGCTCTGCTGAGGGGGCGGTTCGCCGGCCTGCGGCCCCCTCGGAGCCAGCGGCGCCTCCCCGGCTGGAGGGTCGCCGCCGCCGCCGTGGTCGGGGGAGGCTCCCTGGCGGCGTGTTACAGCGGGCAGCCGGGCGTGTTCCCGACGGTCCTGGCTCAGGTAAGGCGGCAGCAGCATCCCCGCTTCGGCAGTATCGCCTCTCGCCGGCGGTCAGGGCCGGGCGGGCCCGCCCGGGGACAGCCGGGCCTGGCGTCGAGGGCGAACGCGGGGCTACGGGACCCGGGGGTGGCCGTCGGCGGGCACGGAGGAGCGGGCTGTCTGGTGTCTGTGGTGTTAGACCTCGTCTGCCTCATCGCCGTGAGGCGGGACCTGGCAGTGGGACCCTCATCGCTCAGGTCGTCTTGCAGGTCATACATGGCCTTGGCCCCTTTGGCAGCAGCAGTGTGTCACTTAGTCGACCCCCGCCTCACCTCCTGGACGGGAGCTTTGTCGTTTTCTGCAGCGGAAGAAGGGAGGGTTTGCCTTACGCCGAGCAGTTTCCCCATTCGCTTGACAGCCCTGGTCGTGCGACCTGATGAACCCGTGTGGTCGGCACACGGCCTGTACTGAGCTCCTCCTCTTGCTGGTAACTGTCAGGGCTTCTCTTCCTTCCCCCATGGCTCGTCTACGCATCAGGTGCTGTTAGACAGTCACGCACATTTTTTCCCCTTAAAAAAAAAACAAACATGAAAATAGTGCTTTCACAGCTTATACTTTGAAATGCATTGCATACCAGGATGATGTCCTCTTAGGATGTTGAGAATACGTGCTATGGATGTTAAAATGTGGTTTGCCTTTGACCATCACTCAGAAGGTTATATTCAAGGGCAGATAGACATTATTTACAAAATAATGTTCACAAGTTCCAAAAGACAGTTATACTTACCAACTTTATTCTTTCCATGGAGTTAGTGAACTTTTTCCTGTTCCTTCCTTCGGAGAAGTTACTGTCAGTTAGAGTTGGTTAGGTATTTCAAGACTGGAAGACCTAAATGTTTTTTAGACAGGAGATTTTAGGTGGAATGGGGGGAAGAGTTCAGTGTATGCTTGCACTGCCATTCATCTGCTATAGCTAGGAAATTCTGGAAACATTTGACATTTTGTATGTTTTGATGTCTTGTCTCTTAACATGTACTGAACAGGTTGAACTGCAGGCAGGCAAATAGCAACCTATATTCTTGAGTTATGAACAAAGAATGGTTTTGGTTGGATTTTTTTTTTTTTTTAATATTGCATTCTTAATTTCTAAGCTACATTTCTAAGCTACGTCTTCTTAGGAAACGTCAATATTTTTAAATAAGCATGTTTCTAAATAGCTTAACTGTTAGGCCTGTTAAAAACTTTGGTTTTCTGTATACAGCTCCTAGTGAGGAAGGCATTCATTATTCCACTGGAAGTCCTACTGGAGATGTATCTCCTTGTTAAAAAGATTCAACAGAATATGAATTAACGTTTAGTTATGTGACATTTTTCAGCAGCATTGCATTATCCTTTAAAAGTCCTGTTGTTAAGACCAATTTCATATATTTATGGAATGCTTGCATATGAAGATGTGTATGTAGGTATACAGAAGAAATGTTAAGTTCAGGAAGTAATAGCTTTTAAAAGGTGTTGAGTGAAGCAATCTAGTTGTGCTGCTGATGTGTTCATGGTATGGCTTCCATCCTACAAGTACACTTTTTAATTCTCTGCAGGAACTCCAAAAGTATACAGCTTAATTCATTTTTGGAGGTGGTAAATTTCTGGACTCTGCAAATTTTAAGTAGTTTATTTGGTTTAAAATTTGCAGTGAAATGACTGTTGGAAATGCTATAGTTACAGGCAAAAGTTCTCCCTTGTACACCCTGTTGCTGCAATTAATATATCGAGCATTTTAAAGCTACCTATGTACTGGCCATTCAGAGCATAACACTAAGGCCAATAAACAGAAAGTGGAACTGGATTGTAAAAGTTGAGAAACAAAGTAATAGAGCCAAAGTAGCATGCTGCAAGTCTTTTAAGCAGTTTAGATGTTACTTGTGACTTATTGACAGACATAGGAAATACTCAAAAGCAGGAGAGTGTTGAAACAAGGATATTACCTTTATTTTACGTTTTAAAGCAATCTTTTTTTAGTTCAGGGCTTGCACAATGGAGATGCTTTTCACAATCTAACAGTGGATAATTTTCATTATTATTCCTTTTCATTATAAATGCCCTTAAGAAGCCTTGCTTGAGGTTGTGTGTGCAAACAATTCTGAACTGTTTGTTCATGTTGCAGTATGCTATGTGCTAGAAATGTTTGCATAATGGATATGTGAAACATTAGAGTTTAAGGCAAGTATTTAAAATTAACCAGCATTATTTCCATTATTGTTGTGGTAATAAAGAAATACATACTGGAAATGTTTATACTTCTATCTCATCAACCAGGCCTAGAGTTTACTCTTGAAAATGCAGTGAGATTATGCTATCTATAGTGCTTCCCAGTTTTCCTTTGTAATAGAGACTTTACTGTTGAATCTTAAGAAGTCTGATGCAAAATGGATGGTAGTTATTTAAAATACTTAAAGTGAGGCTGACAAAGTGCCAGTGCTTCTCCGTGCTGTAAAGAGACAACAGAATATGATTTTCTGTTTAGTTTGGTGATTTATTTTTTTTTTTCAGCAACGTTGCATTATGTTTAAAAAGTTCTGTTGTGAAGACCAATTTCTTATATGTATGGAGCTCTGGTGTAAACGTAATTGGAGCCACTGAGTAAATTCTCATTCTTTTCCTAAGTGAAATCTAAAAACCATTGTTAGTTTTGTTGCAGAATCAACCTCTTTGTTGTAAATACTTGCTGTTTGTTTAGTTTAAGCTGTTGGCATTAACTCTGTTTAACTTTTCCATTCATCTCAATAAAAATAGTCTATCAAACTAAACAGATTTTTTTTCAGCTATATGTTGCTTTAGAAAACTTCAGAGAGACAATTTAATGTTGAAGCTGGCAAAAAAACACTTCAAAGCTAAAGTTCTGTAAATTCAGTATTTATTTCTTCTAAAGCTTTTCATTATTTTAAAATCAAAGACTGATACTTTTGGCACCTCGTTTCTAAAATCACTGTTTAATTCCAGTCCTTGCATGCTGCTGCAGTGGGTTTAATCCTGTGCATGTTGGTTGTTGGCACTTCTGCTAAGAGTGAATGAAACGCAGTCTTTCTACAAGTCTTTGCAGACTCAAAGGTCCTGCAGGGTCAGTTAATCTGCTTTCCTTTTGTGAGTTGTATGGATAGTGTCTGTTTTATTTTGTAGGCGTGTGTTGAGCCGTATCTTGTTCTTAGGCATCTGGTTGAGGTGTACTTGATGGAGACCTTGGGCTGAATAAACCCA